>JPHH03000075.1:0-122691 GCA_000750105.3 Tolypocladium sp. Sup5 PDA-1
ATAAACCTTATAGAGAACTAAAACTACTACTAGTTCTAGTTAAACTATAGGACTCGATCGTATTTAACTATATTACGAAGCTACTATTATTAAAGGAACCTATAATAAAGGTAGAATACGATAGTATCTTCGTAGTTATAGATCGACTTACTAAGTATAGGTACTTTATCCTATATAAAGAAGTAAGTAATATAAAAGACCTCGTATATATATTCCTAAGGACGATCGTATATAATTATAGACTACTAAACGAGATTATCTCTAATAAAGGAATTATATTTACTATAAACTTCTAGTAAGTATTAATAGCTTAGCTTAGTACGAAATATAAGCTTAGCATAGCCTACTACCCTTAGATAGATAGGTAGATTAAATAATTAAACTAAATACTTAAATAATACCTTCGTTATTATATTAACTATAGATAGGATAACTAAGTTAAATAATTACTAATAGTATAATTAGCTTATAATAGCTTAATTATAGAAGCTACGAAGGTTTTACTATTATACGCTAACTTCGGGTATAACCCTAAAGTATATCGAGTTATACGATAAGGACTATAGGTAAAATAAGCTATACTCTAAGTAAATAAATTAAAAGAACTTTATAAAGAAATAAAGAAAGAACTTAAATATATTAGATAAAGGATATTAATATACGCTAATAAGAAAAGATTAAAGGGACTAATCTTTCGGGAGGGAGATATAATCTACCTACTATAATAAAATATTAAAATAAAATAACTAAGCGATAAATTAAATTTTAAGAAACTTAGACTATTCCTAGTTAAGAAAGTTATTTCTATAACTAACTATAAACTTTCATTACCTAAAATAATAAAGATATACCCTATCTTTTATATTTCGCTATTTAAAATAGTATTATAAGACATAGAAATATAAGACTATATCGAAGTTATAGATAATAATAAATATAAAGTCGAATAAATATTAGATTTAAGAATATATAATAAAGAATAATAATAGCTAATAAAATAGAAAAACTATAGATACGAAGAAAATACTTAGGAACCTATTAGGTATTTAATAAACTACCGCCCGTTATTACGCTAGTATCGCTAGAAGAACCTTAAGTAACTAATCCTAGGATATCTAATAAAGAAGGATCGAGATTAAAGCTAGACTAATTAATCGCCTCGTATAAATAAGCGGCTTATACTTAGGCAAAGGCGTAGGCCTCTTGCTACTATACCCGCTTAAGCTCCTTTTAGCGAGACTCCGCTTCCCGCTAATTGGCCTCTTCGAGCTCCTCGAGATCTAAGAGATCCTAACGGACTATTTCTACTCCTTTTATATAAAGTAATTTTCGTATTTTTCATAAACGAACTAGACGAGCTAACGCCTCGTTAATCTCTCTCTCTATCTATCGACGACGCTCTAGCAATAGCTCCTCCGCCTTCTCTTTTTTACGCTTAAGGCGCTAAAGCTCCTCGTTAATCTATTAAACTACGAGGGTTAGTAAGGAAAAGGCTAATAGGGGACTAGGATACTACGAACTAGAAGATATCGGAGTACGAGAAGTATTATAGGAGCGACTAGCTAAATAGCAATACGAATAATAACGGATATCGCTTACTACTATATATAAAACGCTCTTTTTAAAATAGCGCGAATAAGGGGAGACTTCGAACCCTTACGTAGAAATAAATATAGCTATAGTCGCGTAATTATTCGAGGAACGCGATTTTAACGATTTCTTAATACGACCTAATATAGCATTAGTAGGATATTCCGAGGGATTACGGAAATAGGTTACCGCACCTATAAATGCGGGCATAGGCGTAGTATTTATATAATAGGTACTAATAGTAGGTCTCGGGGACGAAGACCTTCGGAGAGGGGATATCGTATTACGACCTAGGCTAACGGGCTATGGGATAGGCCGGCTATATAGGCGCTATACGGGCTATACGGAATAATAGTCGGAACGATAGACTAATAGGGACTATAGGGTGCGGTATTTACTAGGTAGTTAGTGAATACTAAGCAAATAGTACACGGGAGTTTACTTAGTGGTTAGTAAACTACGAGTAAATACTCTAGTATATAGGACCCCCTAATTTCCTTACTATAGCATAGATACCTCGCTAGCTTTTAATAATACTCTTTAGTTACGATCTACTATCCGGGATATTCGATCTATTACTATCGTGATAAGACTAGCCTAGTGCTACGCCCTGACCTCACCTACTAATATAAACCTGCCGGTTTATCCCTTAGGAACCTAAACCGTCACAGTTATGCCTAAGAACTATGCCTCTACGCTATAGAGTAGGACTAGCTCGATGCATGCTCTAATAGCTCTTCGTACGGCGCTAGGGAGCGGGCTATATTTAGTATTTATTAACCCTTTTAGATAGTAGGTTACGGCTTATGCTTTAGCCGTCTACTTTTCTATATAGGTCTTGAATATTAAGGTACTATCGAGCTAGATGCCTAGCTATCGCATTGCTTAGTCCGGAAGCTTCTCCGTATCGCTATGGAATATCGGCGGGGTAATTTTGGGGGTGCTTTAATAGAAGTGCATTACCTCTGTCTTTTTCGGATCGAAGGCTATGCTATTCGCGGCTCCCTACGTTACGAGCTCATTAACGTAGTGTGATACTCTATCGGCAGTCTTATAGAGGGAGTTACCTACGCATAAGATACCTATGTTGTCTGCGTAGCCGAAGCGTCCTATTGGGTTCCCTAGGCGGTAGATTGGCTCCGTGTATAGCAAGAAGAGTATAGGCGATACCGGTGATCCCTACGGCAGGCCGTATTAGAGCGGTGACGACGGAGTAGTGATGTCCTAGTATCTAATGCGGGCCGAGCGGTCGTGCATAAAGGAGCTAACCTATCGAGTAAGGTGCTAAGGCTAACCCTGCTCGCGGAGTCGGAAGATAAGCCTATTGCGGAGGACTATGTCGAACGCGCCCTAGATATCTATCGTTACTAAGGTAGCTACTTATTTACGGGCGAATGCTTCTTCGATATCGTGTACTAGGGCGGCGACGAGGTTAATAGCGGATCTCTTAGGTAGAGCCCCTGCCTACTATAGGTGGAGGACACCGTAATAGATAGATACCTACGCTAGGCGGCGTGCGATTAGTTATTCAAGACCCTTGCCGAGGCAGGAAAGTAAGGAGATTAGTCGCTAAGCGCGAGGTATCGATAGGTCTCTTCGCCCTAGCTTTAGGATTATAACGACCTCCGCTTCTCTAAATGCCTTCGGGTAATATCTAATAGTAAGGCAACCTTCGTAAAGGCGACGGATATAGCTTCCGATAGTATTCTATATAGCCCTAAGTAGTTTAACGGTAATATTATCAGAGCCGGGGGATGTGTTCCCTATACGTAGGGTCGTATCTTATACCTCCTCGAGCGAGATATCTTAGGAGAAGGGAATCGATCTTGGCGCACTGACCGGGATCTAGGGATCCGTGATATCGTCTTCCGCGGTGCGACGTTCTAGGGTTGCCTATCGAAGTGCGTTAGCTTTATCTAGCTGCGTTTCGTATACTATATTATTAACCTATAGAGGGGGTGGTTAGAAAGCGCCCGGCGACTTTAACTAACGGACCGCCTTAAATACCGAGGCGCTATCCGTGAAGCTATCGATGAGGTTACGCTAGTAGAGCCTCTTAGCCCGGCGTATAACCTGCTAGAAGTCTCTTTTCGCGAGTTAGACCTCTTGGCTAAACCCGAGGGGGTAAATCCTCCTAATCGCGCGGTATTTGGCCGCGGCATAGGCATACTCTTCTATCTACCAGGGGGCACTTCGTGCTCCTTTTTGTATAGGACGACTAGCGGCTTTGGCCGCCGATTAGAGAACTTATACGAGTATCGACGCTAGGGCATCGAGCTCCTAATAGGTTAAGGCGGCGGAAGGGATTACGGCTGCCCCCGATTCGACTATTTCTATGAAGCGCTTAACTTTATCGTCGGTAGTAAGGCGGACCTTTCCTAGTAGCGCCGAGGCTAAGCAAAGGTTAGGAAGCGTTACGCTAAGTATAAAGTAATTAGAGCTAGTAGCTAAGTGGTCTTCGACGTCGGCTAAAGCTATATTAGAGAATACGAGGTCAATCGTATTACCGTAGGGGTTAGTAGGGACTTCGGCAAGGTTAAGCAGACCTAGGCCGTTCTCCAATGCCCAAGAGGCAATGTCCTCGCCTCGGCTATCGAGTCGACTAGTTTACTAATTGCGATACTTGGCGTTAAAGTCGCCTGCCACCAAGCACCTATCTAGCATAGGCCACTAGAGTAGGATTTCTAGCGCTTCGTCGTAGTATAGTTAACGGTAGAAGTTCACTACCGTTATATTATTGACCGTAAGCTAGAGAATGTCTCGGGTCGCTACCGGCCTCTTCTAATCTACTATTAGGCTAGGTCTGCGCCGAATATATGTTATAACTCTCGGTCGGGTGCTATTGCTGTCCTAGCTATCGACTAGGGAGAAGGTATCGTAAGCTAGGTAGGTTTTGGTAAGGTAATGGGAGTCCTTTGCTTCTATCCACGGCTCCTATAGGAGGACGATATTATATTATTCAGAGTCGGCGAGTACGAGGGCGTAGTCGTGCGCTAGCGGGATCTTGCCTACGTTAGCTTAGAAGACCCGTAGGGTCTTCTTATCGCTTCTGTCTGCTCGCGGATATCTCGTTATAGAGATAATGCTATTGGGTTAAATCGACGCTTCTTCGTTAGGGAAGCGGGTCTTGGTTCGTTGGGCTTATCCTCCGGGTCGGGTGTCGTAGCGACTATGACGCACGACGGAGATATGCTTACTACCGGGCTAAGACTAGAGGAGCTAGTTTCCGCCCCTGATTTATCGTTATGTTACTCTGCTTCCTGGTCGTACTAGTGAGATTCGGGGGTATGCGGCTACGATTCTAGGGAGTGCTGCTCTGGCTCTAGGTTGCGTTAGGCATATAGTTGAGCGCCTATCTATCGGACGAGAGTCTTCTCTTCCTTAGTTAGGCGGCGAAGCATGCTATAGGACCGTTTAGGGCGTGCCGGGCACTTCGAGAAGTCCGTAGCGTGCGGTCTAAGGTAGTTTGCGTACTACTCGAGGGCAGTGTAGTCTTCGACGCGATGGCTATTTTTGCCGCAACGTTTATAGAGCGTTAGTTAGCCGTAACTATGCCGGGCATAATAGTCCTAGCACTTGTTATACTAGCTAGGGAGGCTTAGCTTGTCGATGTATCGGGCGAGACGGCTAGCGCCGAAGAGACTCTAAGGTCTCTGCATAGGCTCGAGGAAGGATATAATTAGTATCTTAGTCGGGAGGTCGTTCGTGTCGTGTCGAGAGATGCGGATGCTTATAGGCGTGAGCCCGGTTTAACAAGCAATTTCGTCTTTAACGGCTATATCGTAATTTACTTTAATACCTTAAAGGTCTATGAGCCTACGGGGGTAGTCGGATACGACGTACGAGAACTATTTCTAGCTAACTTTAACGGCTATCGCGTCTAGATCTTAGGACTAGTCCGATTATCGCTGCACGATAAGGTTGCGGGTAGCCTAGTCCGTCGTCTAGATAACCTATCCTGTGTTCACCGGGAGCACCGCCGGGATCTAGTGTAGGTCAATGCTAACTTTCGCGGCGATATAGGTCTAGATCGCGTAGCTATTGTAGTTTCTCGCCGGGGCGCTAGCTTCAAGTCGAATAAAGACGCGGAGGTCTTCTTTAGGTAGGGCAGGGATTGGTTATCCCTGGAAACGAGGGACTGTTTGTTGTTGGCGCTGTTGCGGCGGGGCCGGAGGAGTAGAGTTCGTGTGCCCCAGGAGGGCCTCGTTCGGTATGCGGCTTATAGCGACGCTACTATAGGTCGGCGCAGGTGCAGATTTAAAGTCGGAGAGCGCTAGGCTCTAGGAGTCGAGGAAGCTGGTCGAGAACTATTATGCGAAGCTGTGTTCGAGTCCAGACGTAAACTACTTGGCTATCTATTCGAATAATTCGCAGAAGGCCCGGAAGACCGTTAATTTAGCATTGTAGGCTTCCGTTTGCTCGCGGGCGAGTCTATTTGCCGATTCGATGATAGAGACCGGATGGTGATCGGCGTGCTACGCTCCTTCCGTAGCGGCAGCGTTAGAGACTCGAACGAGGGGCGAGGACGGTGTATGCGCAGGCCGCCGAAGTGTAGGTGAGACACCAATGGGACGGCTCACAACCGGGGAACTGTTTCGGAGCTGAGTTGCACGGGCTAGCCGAGCGAGGTTAGGCGGGGTATGGATTCCCAGATCAAAGGGATCTGAGGCGGCATGCGAGCCGGTCGAGGCAGATGCTATGGCCGCTGCCGAAGCCTGCGCAAAGCGCGGCCGCAAAGATTTGAGGTGCACTTGTTAATCAAATTAGTGTAAAATTAAGCTACTTTCTTAACAATCGCATGCCAAGAAAGTAAGAATACAAGGAAGGATGTGTAGAGGAGACCGTAGCCTTTCGACATGCGCTCTAGGGTAGCGAGTAAGAAAATATATTCCTATTTACAAAGACTAGTAAATTCGTTGCGATCTATTAACTTTTTCAGGGAAAACCCTTCAAACAAAAAAATCGTAGGTATAAGTCACTAATAGTAACAAAAGAAAGACAGAAATAGAAAATTTGGATAGCAGTCTCGAGATTGTTTCGGTTCCTTTGTCTCGTCTTCGTTCCTCATCCCTTCCACAGGCCTATCACAACTTTCGAGCCACTGCAGCCTTGACAAAGAGGTTTTTCATGACATGGTTTAGCTGCTGAGAGAGTGCCTTCATGGTGCCATCGGATACCGCAGCAGTGTTGTAAGTTAGACTGAGAAAAATGCTGTCGGCATCCAGATGGGCCTGAACAACGAGCGGATAGCTGAAGTAATTGTCCAGCACATCGCTAGAACCGCCGCTCCCAGTGTCATGGTGAGTGAGCAGAGGCAATCCGCCGATCTTGGTGTCACCATCGATCTGGTTTATGTGTTCTCTCGGCTGAATAACCAGCAGGCTGGAAAAATCGCAGGCGTCCTTCGCCTCATTGCTCAGCTTGACAATGTTTTGTAGACCGAATTGCTCAAAGGGTACAGCCTCTGAGGCCTGGGCTTGGATATCGTGCAGGTAATTTATGGCAGCTGAATTCCTCTGCAAACGAACGCGAACGGGCACCGTGGCAAGCGCCGGGCCGGGCATATCTAAGACGCGGCTGACGGGCGCCTGACGACCCGAGACTGTCGTACCAAAGCACACATCGTCCGAGTTGCAGTACCGCGACAGAACAATGGCCCAGGCTGCACGCACAACGGTTGCTCTCGTGATAGCTGGATTTATCTTGTCCGGCACGTCGATGGTAGTGAATGTGGTGCGAGACTTGCCCTTCTTCGTGGCGGCGCCAGCTCTAAGTGGTGGAGGGAACCTGGCTCGCTTGGCATTTCGAAGCTGGGTGGACCAGTATTCCCTCGCGGCTGCAGTATCGAGCTGCTGGGTGTATAGGATGAAACAGCTGTAGTTCTGCAAGGGTGTAATTTCGAGTCCTCCATATGCCTCGTGCAGGGTGCGCAGGACTAACCGAATCGTCCAACCGTCAAAAACTGCGTGGTGTATGGACCACACAAAGTAGTTGTTCCCTGCCTCATCCTGTACCAATGAGTATCCGCAAAGTTGAGAACCATAAGTCATCTCCACAGAGCCCAAGTCCTGAACCGCACTCTTCAAGTCGGTCTTGTCCGTTGACGGCCATTGGAAACTCTGCTTGAATTGCACCTGGATAGAGGAGCCTTCTAGGAGCACGATTCTTGTCCTCAAGTTGGGGCATACCGTCATTGTAGTTTCCCAAGCCTCCTTGAAACAAGAGACGTCTGCTTTCTCTGACAATCGATAGACGTACTTGGCGATGTAGGATCCAGGCTGCTTGACGGACAGCGTCATCAGTCCTTCCTGGAACTTCGTGCATGGGAAGGCATCATCCACTTCTTCAGCAGTCGGCAGCCCGCACAGTTCCTGCACCTCTCCTTCAGATACCAGGCTTAATTGCCGTTCATTAAGAAGACTGAGAGGCGCATAGTCCGTCCTGTTCGGCTCTGCACCTTCGACATGCATCGCCTTTGATGCCACAGCAGCCAGACGCGGGTCGCTGAAAATGTCTTGAACAGAAAAGGATATGCCAACGTCCCGTGCATGGCCCACGACCTTGATTGCCATGATTGAATCGCCACCCAGATCCAGGAAGCTATCATCGAGACCGATTGACTGCAGCGGAAGTTTGAGTGTCTCGGCCCAGAGAGATTGAAGCTTGGCTTCCATCAATGTTTGGGGGGCTCGCTTCTCCCTGCCTGAGAGACTGTACTGGCCAAGTTCCTCATCGTTGAGCAAGGCAGTCAGTCTTCGCAGCTCCTTTCGATCAAGCTTAGCGGAGGTAACCACCGGCATGAAGCTACACGGGATAAATCGTGTGGGGATCATGTGTCGGGGCAGCTTGACGCTCAGGTCACCTACAACCTTGGCAAGCAGCGTCTTGAGGTCGTCCGTAGGGGCAACGAACGGGCCGGATTCTTCAGATCCGCTGGTAAGTCGCCTCTCGTCGTTGAAGCAGATGTATGCAATGAGATTCGACCCCGCATCGGACTTGTGCACACCGACGACGATCTGTCGAACACCGTCGATGGCACACTGAACGACATACTCAACTTCGCCAAGTTCAACACGGAGGCCTCGAATCTTGATCTGAGTATCCTTACGCCCAGCAAACTCGAGGGTTCCATCTGGATTAGACTTGACCAAGTCACCGGTCTTGTAGAATCGGTTCCAGAATGGGGACGACCGGCGTGGAGCCCACGCCGGAAGTGACCGATGTATTGAAGCTTCAGACTTGGCCTTATCCTCGAGGTATTCTCTCAAGAGGGTTGGGCCTTGAATAGCTAGCTCGCCGAGGGTTCCTACTGGAGCCAGTTGATGAGGGTTGCCGGGCTCGACAACCCAGCCAAATGCACCCACGGGATGCCCAATGGTGTCGGACGACTCCTCCCTGGACTTGAATTCGTGCATCGAGCTAAAGACACAAGTCTCTGCTGGACCGTATCCGTTGACCAGGTGCTGAACCTTGCCGAGCCAGGCCCCAAGCACGTCCCGGCTAACAGCTTCACCGGCGAGGATGAGAAGCTCCAAGTTGGGGAATTCATTCGGATTGAGGATACTGGCGAAAGATGGCGTTAGAATAGCTGAATTGACGCCTGTTTCCCTAACATATCTTGCTAGGTCGTTCAACTTATCGTGCTCAGACGGGACGCAGACTTGACCTCCCGATAGCAAGGTTGCAATAATCTCACCAACAGAGAGATCAAATACATGCGACGCAAACTGGAGCATCCGTGTGCCTGGCGATAAGCCTACTCTCTTCTTGATGGCCATCTGGGCGGTACAAACTGAGCCGTGCTCCAGGACCAGGCCTTTGGGTACTCCTGTACTGCCCGACGTGAAGAGCACATAAGCGACGTTGCGCGGAGTCAACTTGACGGCAGGGGGCGATTGGCTGAAGGCCGCACTAGTGGATAGTAGCTTGTCTAGAGACTCGTCTACCGTCACCACCTGCTCGACAAGAGAGGTGCACATTTCAGTACTGGCGGGAGATGCGAGGGCGAGCTTTGCCTTGGTCTGCCTGGCCACTTGTTGTTGACGTTGTAGTGGATGCGAGGGGTCCAGAGGAGCCCACGCTGCACCAGCTTTGTTGACAGCTAACACAGAAACGGCATACCAGGCCGATTTTTCGAAGCACACGGGTATGATATCATCGGGAAGCACGTTGTAGCGCTTCACTAGATGATGTGCCAGCCTATTCGCGACCTGGTTGAGTTCGGCGTAGGTAAAGTATTGATTCCATGCCACAACAGCCAGGGCATCAGGCCGCTGCTCCACCTGTCTCTCGAAGAGGTGATGCACACAATCCTGAACGATCTCAGGGTCGCAGCAATTTGCCCTGGAGTATTGTTCCAAATCCCATAATCCAGAAATGGACACATGACGAAGGGGCGTCTCGTTTTGTGGCAGAAGCTGCTGAACGACGTTGTCGACGTGATGGGACATTGATTCCAGGCGGTGCTCGGGAATAGCATCACCGTCATAGATGAATGCTAGCTGGACAGAATCTTCGAAAACATGGCACTGAACCACAAGTGGATAGCTAAAATAGTTGTGAAGGTCGGCTTCAGCGTGGACGTTTTCGATGTCGACACGTTGCAGAATCGAGTCTCCGTCATTCGTGCCAGTAATCAACTCTGCTGGCTGAATGACTAGCAGACTGCCAAAGCTGCAAGCATCTGCGGCGCTAGGGCTCAGCTTGGCGATGTTTTGCAGGCCAAACTGCTCAAAGGCAACCATTTCCGATGCTTGGTCTTGAATATCCTGGAGGAACTGGTTGATAGTCCGTTGTTGATCAAGCCGAACTCGCACAGGAATAGTAGCGACAACTAAACCGGGCATAGAATCTAGACCCGGGACATCGGCATGTCGACCCGAAACCGTGGCGCCGAAGCAAACGTCATCCGTGTCACTGTAACGCGCTAAGACGAGAGCCCATGCGGCGCGGAGGATCGAAGCCTTGGTTATAGAAGAGTTGGCCATACTAGGAACCTTGATTGTCGTGCGTAGAATGCGCGTGTTGGTAATGCTGGCACCTGCCTGTGTTGCCTCCTTGGGCGGTGGGAATGCAGCCCTGCTTGCGTTCTGGAGCTCTTTGGTCCAGTACACGCTCGCGGCTTCGTCATTTAGACCCATACAATACTTGATGAACGATGAATATGGGTGCATAACAGGCGGGGCTTTTTCTTCGTACGTAGCGTTGAGTATACCGAGCATTATAGGCAACGTCCATCCATCAAAGACGGCATGGTGAATATCCAAGACAAAACGTCTAGAGCCATCCTTCTCGTGGGTGATGCTGTAACGGCAAAGACGGGACCCATAGCCAAACGAGAGATCTCTCGCAGAGTCCTTATAGTACTGTAGGTCCGATGCTGGCTCCCACGCGGTGTCATTGCCAACCAGAACTTGAACGGGGGCGTCGTTCAGCAGCATGATTCTAGTGCGGAGGTTGCTGCACAGCTCGACGGTGCGCTCCCAGGCAGACTTGAAGCGGGCAATGTCGATATCAACTGCAAGGCGGTAGACGCTCTTGGCGATGTATGAGCCGGGTTGCTTAACAGAAAGGACCATCAGGCCTTCCTGAAGCTTCGTGCAAGGGTAGACATCCTCGACCACCAAATCACTTGACAGCTTACACGCTGTGCGGGCTTGAGATGTAATCTCATCGCGTTCAAACCTAGGGAGCAGGCCGAAAGGTTCGACTTTGTCAGCCGGCCAGATGCCATCCTCAGACACGGAGGCGGCTTCAGCCATTTCAGATAGTCGGGGACTGCTGAAGACATTTGCCACCGAAAGGCCAATCTGTTGGCATCGCGCAACGGTGACCAATTTTATGGCAGAGATTGAGTCTCCTCCCAGTTGTAGGAAGTTGTCGTTCCTTCCAATGTCCTCGGCATCGGTTTGTAAGATCTCCGCCCAGAGGTCCCTAAGCTTGAACTCTATTGTAGTCGCTGGTGCGACCTTTGTTGCTACATCTGGAGCGAAGCGTTGACGCTCTTTGGCAGGCAGGGAGCAAGCCTGAGACACGACCGCATTGCGGCTGACCTTGCCGCTGACTGATTGCTCTGGCTTGCCCTGGAAGATGAGATATGCGGATGGTATCATGCAAGACGGAAGAACCGTTGCAAGCATATCGTTCAATGTCGAGATAAGAGTCCGTGTCTCGTCGTAGATATTGTCGACCAGTTGGAATGGCAAGTCTGGGTTTGACAATGGCCCGTCGGTGAACCAGAGGAAGGAGAGCAAAGCATCTGGAGCCTCTTTTTCGCCCTTGACAACATCAACCATGACGCTCATTTGAGTCGGCAAGTGCTCGTAGATCTGGAGCTCAATCTCGCCAAGCTCAACTCGTTGGCCGTGTAGCTTGACTTGGGTGTCCATGCGCCCCAGGTACTCAAAGGTGCCATCGGCATTACGCCGGACGAGGTCACCTGTGCGGTAGGCTCGGCTTGGAGGAATGCCAGGAAGCCATGTGGTATCCTCCATCCAACTGGCAGCTTGCTCGGGAGTAGCATTGAGATATTGTCTTGCCAGGAGCGGGCCCATGATGACCAGCTCTCCAATGCCACCTACAGGCACCATCTTCTTATGGTTACTAGGCTCAACGACCAAGAAGGTACTTGAAAGAGGCCGTCCGAGGTTTGTAGGCCGCCCAACAGTTCCTACTGCTGGATTCCAGGCACAGATAGTCGACTCAGCTGGGCCGTAGAGACTATGAATGTCCAAGTAATCCTTCCAGCGGTCGGCGGTCTTCTTGGTGACAGCCTCTCCTCCAATGCAGAGCGTCTTCATGTAGGGAACGTCGGACGGGTTCAGAAGGTCAGCCACGGTAGGGGTCAAAAACGCCCAATTGGCCTGTGTTGCCGTCATGGCGCCAGCTAAGTCATTCAGGCGAGCGTCATCAGATGGAACGCAAATGCATCCTCCAAGCATTAGCGTTACAAGCACATCCAGGATACCAACGTCGAAGGTGTAGGTAGAAAATTGGAAAACGCGCGTTCCCGGTCCAATGTCGAGATTACGGCCGTAGGCGTACGCAGAGGAACAAGTAGCATCATGCTGCAAAACGATGCCCTTTGGCTTTCCAGTGCTGCCGGAGGTAAACACGATGAACGATGCATTGCTTGGTTGTGCCGCAGACTTGACAGGGGCGACAATATTGGGAAGGCTCCTCAGTAGTTCTTCACTGACGAGGACGACTTCAGTGCCGAGCTGCTCGGCCGTATCCCGGCATGATGGCGCTGCCAGGACCAGGGTTGCCTTTGTATCCTCAACAATACCTTGTAGTCGAGCTACCGGCGCTTTGGGATCGATGGCAACAAATGCACCGCCAGCCATTTGAGTAGCTACCATGGCAATAATAGCCCATGTAGACTTCGGGAAACACAGCGGAACCAGGGTTTCGGGTCCAACGCCAAACTGCTGTAGTTTGTGGGCTAGACAGCTTGCATACTTACCAAGTTCGGCGTATGTCAAATTGCCATCCCAGGATGTTACCGCTGGCTCGTTTCGTCTAGCCTTGATCTGGCCCTCGATCAACCAGTGCGTGCAAGACTGGGTGGCAGGCTGCAGGCGGCTAGACTCAATGGCATGCTCAATATCCCACTGTCCGACGAGCGAAATATCACACAGAGGCTTGTCTTCTGCGAAAAGCTGCTGGACGACGTGGTCAAAGTGCTGGGAGACAGCCAGGATCTGGGCTTCAGAGAGGATGTCAGGGTCGTAGAAGAAGCGAATGTCGGCAGAGGCGTTGGACAAGCTGGCGATAATAACTAAGGGGTAGTTGAAGTAGTCGTCCTTCAGAGAAGCGATTATGTAGTCCTGCTCTGCATCTCCCACAACCAGAACCGCATCAGGATCGCTACCTGTGGTCTTGATTGGTGGCTGGATGACAAGCAAGGTGGTGAAATTGCAAGCTGTCCTCGCATCGGAAGAAAGTTTGGCAATGTTCTGGAGACCGAACTGCTCAAATGGAATTGTTTCGGTGCCTTGGCCTTGAACAGCGGCAAGATAGTCCGTTACGGACTGTTCCTTCTCAAGACGAGTGCGAGCAGGGACAGTGGCAATCATTGGACCGGGCATCGATTCTAGACCAGGAACGGGCGCTTGCCTGCCTGACACGGTCAAGCCAAAGAAGACATCATCGGTATCGCAATAGCGTGCCAATACCAATCCCCAGGCGGCACGAATAACCGTAGCCTTTGTAATGGACGTTTGTTGGTGCTGCGGGAAGTTGATGGTATGGTCGAATGTGCCCGCTTCCCCCTTGGGAGAGCCCTTTGCGACGAAGTCACTGCTCGGGGGGAATGCGGCTTTGGTTGCCCCTTTCAGCTGTTCCGTCCAGAATGTGCGGCTGGCGCCCATATCAAGATCCATTGTGTATTTGATGAATCCCGAATAGGGCAGAATGGGTTTGATATGGGTACCGTGATAAGCACTGTAGAGCGTCTCTAGAACCACTCGCATGCTCCAGCCGTCATATACGGCGTGATGTCCGGCCCAGACGAAATAATGAACGCCCTTGTCGTTGACTATAGAGTAATTGGACAGGGGTGTGCCATAGCCCATGAGTCGCTTATGGGACAAGAATGTCTCTAGAGTCGTATCGACCTGCTCCCATAAGACAATCCCGTGAAGTGTAACTTGGACTGGGGCATCATCCACAAGCATGATCCTGGTACGGAGGTTGCTGCATAGGCTGGTTGTGGTCTCCCATGCGGCCTTGAACCGAGAGACATCAACATGGTCGCCGAGTCGAAATACGTAGTTGCCAATGTAGGCCCCTGGTTGTTTGAGTGTAAGAGCCATGAGGCCTTCCTGGAGGGAGGAGCAAGGATACGCATCCTCGATGGCCTGGCTTTCGGGGATGCCGTACCGCTCGCGGAAGGTATCGCTCAACACGAGCTTCTGCGCGGACGCTGATAACAGCTCAAAGGGCGCCGAGGAAATCTTTCGGCTGTTGGCTGAGCCAAACGACTCAACTGCTCTTGTAGCAACAGCCAATAGCGTCGGATTGTCAAACACATCCTTTACAGAGAATATAATGTTCCCGTCGCGGGCCGCGGCAACAAGCTGGATAGCTGTAATCGAGTCTCCGCCAATTTGAAGGAAGCTATCATCTCGCCCAATAGCTTCCAAGGGCAGCCGCAAGGTAGTAGCCCAGAGTTGCTGAAGGCGACGTTCCATGTCGGTCTCAGGAGCACGTTTGACTGCCTGGCCATCCAGTTGAGAGTACTTAGCTAGCTGGCTAGAGTCGAGCTTGGTGATGATCTCGCGCAACTTCTTTCTATCGAGCTTTGTCGATGTGATAAATGGCATAAATCGGCAGTGGATGAAGTAAGTTGGGATCATATATCGTGGCAGTACAACCCTGAGCTGCCCAAGCGCTGCGGCAAGCAGAGACCTGGCGTCATCGGTGAGGGGGAGGAAGATGTCGTCAGCAATCGCGTCTGTGTCTCCCGTCATGTTCTTGCCCTCAAACGTGGAGCAGAAATAACAGACCAGGGTTGATCCGCTCTCTGTTGTCAGGACATCAACAGCAACTTGACGAGCGCCATCGAGAACGGTCTGAACCTGGTGTTCCACCTCTCCCAACTCAACGCGGAGGCCACGGACTTTAACCTGCGTATCCTTGCGACCAGAAAACTCGATTGTCCCGTCAGGGTTGTAGAACGCAAGATCCCCTGACTTGTAGAACCGGTTCCAATGGGGCAAGTCTTTCTTCGGAGCCCAATCGGGCAGCTCCGTGAGAGTAGTAGCTCGAGTTCGCTCGGGATCTGCTAGATATTCCCTCAATATCGTCGGGCCTTGGATGACCACCTCTCCAATAGTGCCAATAGGTGCTAGTTTCATCGGATCTTGCGAATCTACGATCCAGCAGAACCCGCCAACAGGGCTACCCACGGTCAAAGGAGACTCTGTAGGGGAGGCCCACTCGTGGAGGGTGCTGCAAACACAAGTCTCTGCCGGACCCCATCCATTCACGAACCGCACCTTGCCAACCCAGGTGTCAAACACGTCGCGTGGTACTCCTTCACCAGCCAAGATAAGAAGCTCCACGCTTGGGACCTCGCTGGGGCTCAGAGTCCGGGCGAACGAGGGGGTGAGGAACATCCAGCTAATATCCATATCTCGAATGAATTGCTTCAATCCATTCATTCGAGTGTGCTCAGAGGGAACACAGACACAAGCACCGGAAATCAGTGTAAGTACGGTTTCGCCCACTGACATGTCGAACACATAGGTCGCAAACTGGAGCATCTTGACCTTTGAAGTCAAGCGGAGTCTCTTGCAAATAGCCCGTTGACTAGTGCATAATGCACGATGCTGTATAACGAAACCCTTGGGAGTTCCAGTACTTCCGGAGGTGAATAGGACGTAGGCATCATGATCGGGTGACGAAACGTCCATCGACTGCTCGTACTTGGAGGACGTTGTCAACGTGTCGTGGAGACTAGACGAGACCTCGACAACACGTTGACACAGCGACGCGCATAGCTCAGCATTGGAAGGAGATATTAAAGCCAGCTTTGCGCAAGTCTGTTGGGCTATTTGCTGCAGGCGTTGCTTTGGGTGAGACGGATCAAGCGGAACCCACGCAGCTCCCGCTTTGTTGACGCCCAGTATAGTGACAAAGAACCAGGCAGTCTTTTCAAAGCAAACATGAATCAGGTCGCCTTGTTCAACCCCAAGATCAAGAACCAGATAATTGGCGAGTCGATTAGCAGCCTGGTTGAGCTCGGAATATGTGAATTCAGCATCCCAAGCTTGGATAGCAGGTGCATCAGGTCGCTGGAGGGCTTGCTCTTCAACAAGTCTGTGGAAGCAAGATTCGATAATCTCTGGCTCTTCAGAATTGAGCTCAAGAGAGCGCTTCAAATCCCAGTCGCTAGTCATTTGGATGTCCCCAAGCAACATGTCTTGTTGTCTCGAGAGCTGATGAACAACGTGTTCGAAATGATGGGACATGGCCTGAATCTGAGACCCCGCGAGAAGGCTGGAACTGTAGATCAGTACAAGCTCGAGATGGTCGTCATAGACGTGGCCTTGGACAACCAATGGGAAACTGAAGTAATGCTCCAAGAGCTCTGCTTGCGAATTCTCCAAGTTGACGAAGGACATCAGAGCGTCGCAATTATCGGGCTCGGTGAGATAGCGGACGGGTTGGACAACCAACAAGCTTGTGAAGTCACACGCATCCTTGATATCTGCACTGATTTTCGAGATGTTTTGCACACCGAATTGCTCATAGGCAACCATTCCCGTTGCTTGGCTCTGGATGCCATGAAGCAGGGCCGATACTCGCTGGGTGATGTCAAGTCGAACACGAACTGGAATCGTTGCAACCACAGGGCCGGGCATTTCCACTATCCCAGGAACGGGTGCTTGGCGTCCAGATACAGCAGCTCCGAAGCACACGTCATTGGTATCGCAATAACGTGCCAGGACAATGGCCCAGGCTGCCCGGATAATGGAAGCCTTTGTGATGCCCATGTCAGTCGAGTTGTTCGGCAACTCTATGGACTTGGTTAACATTCGCGTCTCATTACTCCGATCTGAGCTAGCTGTAGGAGGCGGAGGCGGGAAAGTGGCCCGCTTAGCTTCACAGAGTTGCTCCCTCCAGTATTCATGAGTTGCTGTAACGTCGAGTTCCATAGTATACTTGATGAAGCGAGAGAAGGGCTGGCGTGCTAGCGTAGCAATTCCCCTGTACAGGCCATGGAAGATCGTCTGCATAATGCGGACAGTCCAGCCGTCAAAAATTGCGTGATGAAGGGTCAGCACGAAGTAATTCCGTCCGTCCCCTTGAGAAATGATCGCGTAGCGGCAGAGCCGGGTTCCATAGCCCATATTTGAGCTTTGGCTGCCACTCAGATAAGGGTTCAGATTGAGACCTGTTGCATCATCCCATTCAATATCGTCCTTGACAATGAGTTGGAGGGAGACTCCGTTCTCAATGACAATCCTGGTGCGTAGATTGGCGCAGATTTTGACTGTCATTTCCCAGGATGACTTGAAACGAGCAATATCAACGTGTTTGGCGATCTCGTAGACGTTGGTCGCAACATGAGAGCCGGGCAATTTAACTGATAGCGCCATAACTCCTTCTTGGAATTTAGAGCACGGGAACGAATCCTCCACGGATTGATGACGAGATAGATCGGCCACATCTCGTACCTTGTGGTTGACAGCTATCTCTCGGTGGGTTTCATCCAGAAGGCTGAATGGCGGGATGCCGTCTTCGATCTCGGAGCCGTCATTGACATCGATGGCCTTCGCTGCTACAGCGAAAAGACGAGGGTCGTGAAAGACATCGTTTACCGTGATGGCAATACCGACCTCTCTGGCCGTTCGAACAAAATGAATAATGGCAATTGAATCACCACCAATCTTCAAGAAGTTATCATCCCTTCCAACAGAGTCCATGGGAATGTTGAGCAGCTCCGCCCAGAGTTGCTGCAGTCGGCACTCCATGATGGTTTCCGGCGCCCGCTTGACTCCCTCGGCGAGAGAGTAGTTTGCTAGAACATCCTGGCTGAGTTCCGAGATCAAGTTTCGAAGGAGTTTTCTGTCGACCTTGCCCGACGTAGTCAGGGGCATATACCGACAAGGCATGAAAATGCCTGGTATCATATAGCTCGGAAGGGACTGTTCAAGCTCACCAGTCAAAGCAGCTAGTCTGCTCTTCAGCTCCATTGTCAGGTCAGCGACAATAGTGTCAGTTTCGTTGGCCTGGGCCTTCATCACGCGTCGGTCATCGGTGAAAGAAATGAAGGCAACCAGGTGAGAGCTGTTGTCTGATTTGAACACATCGGCAACCGCTTCTCGAACGCCAGGGAGAAGACTGCGAATATGGTGCTCAATATCACCCAGTTCGATGCGCAAACCTCGTATCTTGACTTGAGTGTCCTTGCGTGAGATGAATTGGATTGTGCCGTCTGGATTGTAGAATCCTAAGTCGCCAGTCTTGTAGAAGCGGCTCCAGTGCGAGTCGTCGCGCCAGGGCGCCCAGTCCGGAAGTGATGCAACGACTGAAGCGCCAGTCTTGGCTGCATCCGCGAGATATTCACGAAGTAGCGTTGGGCCCTGAATAACGATCTCACCCGCGCTCCCTATGGGCGCGAGCTTCTGGTGGTCGTCAGGATCGACTATCCAACAGAAGCTGCCGACCGGGTTTCCAATTGTCAACGACGGCAACTCCCGAGAGCGCCATTCGTAAAGAGTGGCAGCGAGACATGCCTCGGCAGGGCCCCAACCAGTGAAGAATCGTAGCTTATCCGCCCAATTATCAATAAGATCTTGGCCGATGGCTTCACCACCGATGAGCATCATTTCGAGATTTGGGACATCCAATGGTTGCAGGGTTCGCGCGAATTGCGGCGTGAGAATGACCCAGTTGACATCTGCATCTCTAATGAAGCCAGCAAGATTGTTCATTCGCGTGTCCTCAGATGGCACGCAAACGCAAGATCCGACGAAGAGTGGCGCGAAGATCTCCCCCAGCATCACATCGAATACATAAGCAGAAAACTGAAGCATCCGAACTCTTCGCGTAATACCCAGCCTGTTACCTATGGCGGTTTGACTCGTGCATAAAGCGCGATGCTCCATGGTGATGCCTTTTGGAACACCCGTAGTGCCAGACGTGAATATAACGTACGCAACACTAGCCGGCGCGGTTCGGGAAGCGGCTGTATTGGAATCGTATCCCGCGTTCCTCAGCTTCTCGTCTAGGGCAGCCCCAACTTCGACGGCGTTGGGCACGAGGCTGGAACACTTTTCTGCAGTGGCGGCATTTACCAAGATTAGTTGGGAGCCGGTTTGTGCGACAACCTGCTGGTGCCTTTGGCTTGGGTGTGAGTGATCAAGCGGCACCCATGCGCCGCTGGCCTTGTTGATAGCTAGGATGGCCACGATGAACCAAGCAGATTTCTCGAAGCAAACATGTACGAGATCATCGGCCTTCATTGCAAGCTCTTTGACGAGATACTGCGATAGACGGTTCGCAGCATTGTCTAGCTCCTTGTAGCTAAAAGTAGCGTCCCATGCGTAAATAGCTGGGGCATCAGGGTGCAGCTCCGCTTGCTTGGCGATGAGATGATGCGCGCAACTGTCGATAATATCAGGCATTCCCGCAGCTTCGTTCCATCTTAATGCCTGCTGCTGATCCCATTGGCTGGCAGCCGTTATTGTACCGAGAGCTTGGTCGCCTTCATCCCAGAGCTGGTCGACAATGTGCTCATACTGATGAGAAAGGGCCTCGAGTTGCGGCTCAGCCAATCTGGTTGGGTCATATACAAAGACCATCTCGATGCAATTGTCCAGCACGATACACTGAAGAGTGAGGGGATAGTTGAAGTAGTTCTCCATTGAAGTCTCAAGCAAAGCCTCATCAGAATCCCGGGTCTCCAAGATCGAAGGCTCAGATGCATTCATGTTGGGCGCAAATTGTTGTCCTGGTTGGACAATCAAGAGACTAGAGAAGTCGCAGGCGTTCTGAGCATCAGAGCTCACTTTCGAGATGTTTTGCAGGCCAAACTGCTCGTAAGCAACCATGTCTGATGCTTGATTTTGTACATCATGCAGGAATTGAGAGACCGATTGCGTTTGTCCAAGTCGAACTCGCACAGGCACTGTAGCAACTGTCGGTCCTGCCATGGCATCCAATCCGCGGACAGGAGCATGTCGCCCGGAGAGGGTCATTCCAAAGCACACATCATCGTCATCACAATGCTTTCCGAGAAGTAGGGCCCAAGCGGCACGGAGGATTGTTGCCTTGGTTATGGACATGTCCTTGGCTTGAGGGGACTTGATGACTGTCTTGAATACTCGACCTGTCTTACCAATCTTGGGTGCAGAGGCAGCATTGCGCACCGGAGGTGGATACGCAGCAGGCTTGGCTCCCTCAAGTTGAGTTCTCCAGTAGTCGCTAGTCTCTTCAAAGTTCATCTCCGTAACGTACTTGATGAAACCTGAATAGGATTCAAGGAGCGGTGGGCTATGTTCGTAGTATAACCGAGTCAACGTGTCTAGTACCGAACGTATTGTCCAGCCGTCAAATATTGAATGGTGGGCAGTCCACACAAAACAGTTTGTGCCGAACTTGTCTTTGACAAGTGCATAGTGAGACAATGGCAAGCCATAGCCCACTTTGGTATTTCTGTTCGCACGCAAGTACGAGACGAGGTCCTGGCCATCAGTGGACTCCCAAACCACCCTGTCCTTTACCAGAGCCTGGATGGTAAGGTTCTCGAGAAGCACAATCCGCGTTCGGAGGATCGAGCAGACATCAATAGTCCGTTCCCAGGCACAACTAAATCTTCCGATGTCGACGTAATCAGGTAGATAGTATACGTGCCAGGCAATGTATGAACCAGGTTGCTTGACCGTCAGCAACATGAGACCTTCCTGCAACTTTGTGCAGGGATAAGCGTCTTGTATGGTTGCCTCGTCCGATACCGCGGCGTGCTTTCGAATCTCTGCCATGACTCGTTCTCCATTGAGGCTAGGTACTAGGCTGAACGGTTGGGCAGGTAGATGGGTTTCGAGAACGTCGCCGCCATCCACAGCTTCGGCCATGTCGGCCAATCGTGGGCATTGAAATACATGAGCCACAGTGAGCCCGATACCAGCACGCTGAGCCGCTGAGACCAGCTTTATGGCAGCAACAGAGTCGCCACCAAGTCGAACAAAGCTGTTGTTCTTCCCAATGCTCTCGAAATCAATCTGGAGCATTGTAGCCCATAGATCTCTGAGCTTCAACTCCATGGGAGTTGTTGGTGACTCATTAATAGCAACGCCAGGGGTAAAGCGTGCTCGTTCCAAGGGCGGTATTGAATGGGCCAGACGAAGCAACGGTCGTCTATCAACTTTACCAGACGTCGTTTGTTCAGGCTTGCCTTCAAAGATGAGATATGCCAAGGGAACCATGTACGATGGAAGCCACTTCGCTAGATATTCATCCAGGGAAGAGATGAGGCCTCGCATCTGTTGGTTGATAGTCTCAATAAGCTTGACTGGCTGTGACTGTGCGCCGTCGGTGAACCAAAGGAACGCAAGTAGGAAGTCGCCATCCACAGCGTCCACTATAGCGCTCATGTTGTTGGGTATGTTCTCATAGAGACGGGATTCAATCTCTCCAAGTTCAACTCTCTGGCCATGTAATTTAACTTGAGTATCTTTGCGGCCCATGTAGTCAAAGGTTCCATCAGCGTTGCGTCGAACCAAATCTCCTGTTCGATAAGCTCGCTTGGGAGACTTGCCGTCGGATGGAAGCCATTCGGCGTTTTCCAGCCAGCTGGCATCTTGATCTTGCCCCACGTTGATGTATCCGCGAGCCAACAATGGACCCTGGATGAGAAGTTCTCCAACGCATCCAACAGGGACGAGCTCCCTGGGATTGGCAGGGTTGGCCACCCAAAACGCGCTGGATAGGGGTCGTCCGATGTTCGTTGCCCTTCCAGTCCCAACGTCCGGATTCCATGCGCAGATCGAGGCCTCTGCTGGACCGTAGATACCATGTAGCTTCACCGAGGAACTCTCCCAGCGGCGTATCGACTTCTTAGTGACAGCTTCACCGCCAAGGCACAGATCCATAAGGTAGGGGAGGTCCATGGGCGGTAGCAAGTCTGCCACAGTAGGCGTTAAGAAAGCCCAGTTCGCCTTTGTAGAGTTCATTGCCCCGGCTAAGTTGTTGAGTCGATCAAAGTCCGAGGGTATACAGAGGCATGCTCCACGCATCAGCGTGACGAGTACGTCGAGAATGCCAACATCGAAGGTATAGGCTGAGAAGTTGAACACTCGTGTACCGGGAGCAATGTTCACGTTCGCGCCGTATGCGTCGCTTGAGGAGCAGATGGCGTCATGTTGGATAACCATGCCTTTAGGCTTGCCTGTGCTACCAGACGTGAAGATCACGAAGCTAGCGTTGCAAGGCTGGACCGCGTTCAAGGTTGACTGGGTAGGGTCTGGTAGTTCAAGCATTAGCTTCTCGTCCACCAAGATGACACTGTCGACACCGAGGCTGTGAGCCACTTCTTGGTGCGAAGGGGCCGAAATTATCATCCTTGCTTTGGTGTCTTCCATGATCCCTTGCAAGCGGGATATTGGGGCATTAGGATCCAGAGGCACAAAGGCGCCGCCAGCCATCTCAACCGCAACCATCGCCACAACGGCCCAGGTAGACTTTGGAAAGCAGAGTGGCACTAGTACCTCGGGCCCAACTCCAACTTCTTGCAGTTTCACTGCTAGTCGAGACGCGTAGATACCGAGCTGGTCATACGTCAAGTTTCCGTCCCAAGAAGAAATGGCAGGGTCCGCTGGACGAGTCTTTGTCTGGTCCAGGATCCTCCTATGCGTACAGGAAATCGAGGCGCTCTGCAGTCGGCTAGAATCCAATGCATGCTGTATGTCCCATGGGCCAACAAGGGTCACAGTTCCCAGGCTTCTGCTATCGTCTTGCGCAAGCAGCTGTTGGACTGTGCAGTCGAAATGCTGAGTGACTGCCAGCACCTGAGACTCAGACAGCAGCGCGGGATCATAGAAGATGCGCAACTCCGCAGCGCCGGAAAAAAGTCTAGCGATGATTACGAGCGGATAGTTGAAGTAGTTGCGCATCGTATCAAATGTAAAACTGTGCTCTTCGTTGCCCATTGCAAGCACCACAGCGTCATTAGACGCAGATTCGCTAGGCGGCTGGATAACGAGGAGACTTGAGAAGTCGCAGGCGGCCTTGGCGTCTGAACTGATCTTGGAGATGTTCTGAAGGCCAAACTGCTCGTACGGTATCATTTCCACAGCCTGACCTTGGATAGATACGAAATAGTTGGACAACGATTGCTCGCGGTCGAGTCGAACACGAACCGGAACTGTCGCAATCGTCGGACCGGGCATATGATCGAGTCTAGGAACATGTGCCTGTCTTCCGGAAACGGTGGCACCAAAACAAATGTCATCGCTATTACAATAGCGTCCTAGGACCAAAGCCCAGGCAGCGCGGAGAATTGTTGCTTGAGTAGTGGAGGTCCGGCCTTGCTGCACCATCTTGACCGTGTGGGTGTAGATTTGCGATGGATTCTTGACGTCCGTCGTGGAGAGTAAATGGCCCCCCTTTGGAGGGAAGGATGGACATTTTGCGCCGTGGAGCTGCTCAGCCCAAAACTGGCGGGCGTTGTCATCATCTAGCTTCAACAAGTATCGCACAAAGCTTGAGTATGGCGGTAGTGGAATTTCAATACCGCGATAGACATTGTTGAATGTGTCCAGGGTTATTCTCATGCTCCAGCCGTCGTATATAGCGTGATGGGCGGTCCAGATGAAGTAAGTGGCATCATTCTCACTGAGCAAAGCATACCGGGAGAGTTGGGTGTTGTAGCCAAATTTGTATTCTCTAGGAAGGGCTAGAAAGCCCTTCAGCGTTTGGCCATTAGTATCATCCCAAGACATGGCTTCCTGAACAACAACTTGAACGGGAATGTCATCCGGGAGCATGATCCTGGTGCGAAGGTTTCCACAGATTTCGACAGTTCTCTCCCAAGCTGTCTGAAATTGACGCAAATCTGTATCCTCAGGCAGTCGATACACGTATTTGACAACATATGAGCCAGGTTGCTTCAATGTGAGAGCCATCAGACCCTCCTGTAGCGATGTGCACGGGTAGGCATCCTCGATAACCTGGCCGCTTGAAAGCTGGCATCGTTTGCGGAGAGATGTCACATCGTCCACAAACAACTCTCGTAAAGGTCCAGGGAGCAAACTAAACGGCGTGGCTGGCTCTTCCTCATGACTTGAAATCTGCAGCTCAGATGCTTGGGTCGCCATGTATAGCAGCACAGGGTTGTCAAACACTCCTTTGACTGAGAGATCAACACCGACGTCCCTTGCCATAGACACGACTTGAATAGCCTTAATTGAATCACCGCCAATTTGCAAGAAGCTGTCATCCCGACCAATAGAGTCTCTGGGCAATCGCAAAATACGTGCCCAAATCCCCTGTAGACGTCGCTCCATGCCCGTCTCGGGGGGGCGCTTCTCGCCGCCCAAAACAGAGAACTTGGCAAGCTCAACGGCGTTAAGCCCAGCCGTAATCTGCCTCAGTTTATTCCTGTCCAACTTCGTAGACGTAATCAAAGGCATGAATTGGCAGTGGATAAAGTGCGCGGGGATCATGTAACGAGGCAGTGCAACACTGAGCTGTCCTGTCATGGCCTTGAGCCGGGACTGCATATCGGCTGTGAGGGGCAAGAAGATGTTATCAGCGCTGCTGTCGCTGTCTGTATCTCCAATTCTCTTGCCGTCATTGGTGAAACAGAAGTAGCACACGAGACTGGCTCCGGTGTCTGTCCGCAGCACATCTACAGCCACCTGACCAACGCCTTTAAAAGATCGCCTGACGTGATGCTCAACGTCGGAAAGCTCAACTCTAAGACCGCGGATCTTAACTTGGCTGTCTTTACGGCTGGAGTACTCGATCGTTCCATCCGGGTTATAAGAGCAAAGGTCCCCAGATTTGTAGAAGCGGTCCCAGGATGGCAAGGTCCTTTGTGGTGCCCAGGCCGGAAGCGATCGTACCTGACTAGCTTCTGTCTTTTCAGGGTCGGAAAGATATTCTCGGAGCAGAGTCGGGCCTTGAATGACAACTTCGCCGATGGTTCCAACGGGAGCTAACCGCTGCGGATCTTTCGGGTCAACGATCCAGCAAAAGCCTCCAACGGGCCGCCCTACCGTCAACGGCGATTCGTTCAAAGACTGCCATTCATGCAGTGTGCTGAAAACGCAAGTCTCTGCAGGGCCCCATCCGTTTATAAGTCGAACCTTGCCAAACCAAGTTTCCAAAATGTCTCTACCAACGGCTTCGCCAGCCAATAGTAGCAGCTCCAGGTTAGGGACGTCTTCCGGCTGGAGTGTGCGAACAAAAGCAGGAGTCAGAAATGCCCAGTTAATTTGCATTTCTCGGATGAAATTTGGTAGAGAGTTCAACCTGGTTTCTTCGGAAGGAACACAGATGCATGCTCCAGAAATCAAGGGCGCGATAATCTCTCCAATGCAAAGATCGAAGACATAGGAGGCAAATTGAAGCATCCGCACCTCAGACGTTAAGCCTAACCGCTTACTGATTGCAGTTTGACTCGTGCACACGGAGCCATGCTCCATAAGAAGCCCCTTTGGCGTCCCCGTGCTTCCGGAAGTGAAAAGAACATAGGCGGCGTCTCTGGGCGAGACAACGCGGGTCGGTCCACGGGTGTCTGCCGCATTCTTTGCGGGCTCTTCATCCAGCTTCGGGCCAACTTCGATCACGGTCTCAACGAGACTCTGACAAAGGGTCCGGTTTGACTCTGAAGCCAGTGCTAATCTTGCCTTTGTTTGCGTAACCACTTGCTGCTGGCGCTGCCTTGGATGAGAGGGGTCCAAAGGCACCCAAGCACCCCCAGCTTTGTTGATAGCCAAGATGGAAACGAAAAACCATGCTGACTTTTCGAAGCAGACGTGGACGAGGTCGTTGGGCTTGATATGCACTGTTTTAATGATGAGGTGGGCAAGTCTGTTTGCCACGGCATCCAACTGGGAGTACGTAAATTCCTTATCCCAAGCGCAAATCGCTGGAGCGTTGGGATTATTTTCAGCCTGCTCTTCGATGAGCTTGTGAATGCAGTTGCTGATGAGCTCGGGAGGATCATCTCGGTTCCACTCCAATGCCTTCTGTTGGTCCCATGCACTGTCTAAAGAGACCTCGTCGAGTTGGCTGTGGCCTTCCGTGTTGAGTTGCTGGACGACGTGGTCGAAATGGTGGGACAAGGCAACCATCTGCGATTCAGAAAGCACCGCCGTGTCGTAGATAATAACTATCTGAACACGGTCCGTGAATATGTGTGCTTGAAGTACAAGTGGATAGCTGAAGTAATTTTGGAGGGTGTCTTCCTCGACTTCAACTTCAGGCCGTAGGAGTGCCTCAGATGTTCCATCAGTGGATGTGAGGTATTGCATTGGTTGGATGACAAGCAATGAGGAGAAGTTGCAGGCGTCCTTGGCATCAGGACTGACCTTGGCAATATTCTGCAAGCCAAATTGCTCATGTGGCACCATATCCAGCGACTGCATTTGAACGTTTTGCAGGAACTGGACAATAGGCTCATCGCGGTTCAGTCGTACCCTCACAGGCACGGTTGAAACCATCGGTCCAGGGGTAGACTCTATGCCGACAATAGGAGCCTGTCGACCCGAAACTGTGGTTCCAAAGCAAACATCATGGGTATCACCGTAGCGGGCGAGCAAGATGGCCCAAGCGGCTCTCACTATAGTTGGCTTGGTAATTGATGACTCGGCCGAGCTGGGATATGCAATCTGCTTCTTCATGATGCGCGTGCTGGCGGGCTTGTCGGCTGATGTACCTGTACGAGGCGACGGGAAAGCCGCTGTCGTGGCACCAGTAAGTTGTCCAGTCCAGTACATCCAAGAGGCTTGTTGGTCAAGCTCCATTGTATGCTTGATGAAGTTTGTATACGGGTACAGCCTCGGCGGCTCTCTTTGCTGGTAGAGTCGATTCACCATGTCAATCGTGATCCGCATTGTAAATCCATCGAATGCCGCATGGTGTATGATCCAAATAAAGTACTTTGCACCGCCCTTCTCTTGTACGAGCGCATAGCGGCAGAGTCGTGCGCCGTAACCCATCTCCACATCTCGTGTAGTCTTGATGTATGCGCTCAAGTCAAGACCAGACGTGTCGTCCCACGAGCCATCGTTCGACACGATAGCTTGGACGGACGAACCATCGGCATCAAGAACGATTCTCGTTCGCAAGTTGCAGCAGGCCCGTGCAGTATCCTCCCAGGCATGCTTGAAGAGATCAACGTCAATGTCAGAAGGAAGTCGGTAGACATGCTTGGCAATGTAAGATCCAGGGTGCTTGACGGAGAGAGCCAAGAGACCTTCTTGGAAAGTGGTGCAAGGGAACGCATCTTCCACGCACTGCTCACTAGAGAGGCCGCATTGGCTCCGCAGTTTGTCTCCACGTGCCCATCTCTGTAGACTTGGGCTAAGGAGGCTGAACGGTTCGACGATGGTTAATGCTCGACTGTTGACAATATCCAGTTGAGTTGCCTTGGTGGCAACCACGAATAATCGTGGGTCATCAAACATGTCTTTGACCGTCACCGAGATGCCAGCCTCACGGGCAGCAGTGGCAGCATATATAGCAGCGATAGAGTCACCACCTATGCGAAGGAAGTTTGAGTCGCGGCCGATGGAGTCAGCTGGTACCTTCAACACGTCTGCCCAGATACGTTGCAGAGATAGTTCCATCGGCGTCTCTGGCGGTCGCTTGTCTTCCTCATCAGAGAGAGCGTACGCAGCCATCTGCTCAGGATTGAGACTTGACATGGCCCGACAGAGCACCTTTCGATCCAGTTTGGCGTTGGAGTTCAAAGGCATAAATTTGCATGGGACGAAGAGCGACGGTACCATGTACTGAGGGAGAGTTACGCTCAATTGACCAACCATGACAGAAACTTGAGCCCTGAGATCGGAAGTAAGAGGCAGAAGGACGTCGGCGATTCCATCTCTCGTAGTCCGAGTGTCATTTCCGAAACACAAGTATGCAGCGAGATACGAGCTACCACCCGCATGATATACATCGACAGCTGCCTGTCGTATCGAAGGCAGAAGCGCCAGCAGTTTGTGTTCAATCTCGCCCAACTCAACTCGCTGGCCTCGGATCTTGACCTGCGTGTCCTTGCGACCCATGTAATCAAAGGTGCCGTCGGGGTTTCGCAGCACCAAGTCGCCTGTACAATAAGCCCTCTTTGGGTAGCCTTCAGGAAGCCAGTCATATTGAATGTCCTCGAGCCAGGCTGCAGCGACATTGTCGTCGACGTTGAGATATCCACGTGCGAGCGTCGGGCCTTGGATCAAGAGCTCACCAACACACCCGACGGGGACCAGTCTCGCAGGATTATCTGGTTCAACAGCCCAGAAGGCACAAGACACGGGTCTGCCGAGGTTGGTTGGGTTGCCAGACTTGCCGACCAGCGGGTTCCATGCGCAGATGGACGCCTCAGCAGGTCCGTATCCGCCGGATAAGGCCACGGCATCTTTCCATCGATCTGCTGATTTCTTTGTAACTGCTTCGCCACCAAGCCATATTGACTGCATATAGGGAACATCGGCTGGATTGAGCATGTCGGCAACGGTTGGCGTCAGGAAGACCCAGTTGGCCTTGGTGGTGTTCATTGCACCGGCCAGATCTTGCAACCGGGCATCATCAGATGGCACACATACACATGCGCCTCGCATCAGCGAAACAAGAACATCGAGGACGCCGACATCAAATGTGTACGCGGAGAAGTTGAAGATCCGTGTCCCGGGCCCGATATTAGCTTCTGCGCCATAACCTTCGCCGGCCGAGGAAATAGAATCATGCTGGAGGACGATTCCTTTTGGCTTTCCAGTGCTGCCTGAAGTGAAGAGAACAACACTCGCGTCCTTCGGTGTTACAGAGGACACGACTCCGGCCGTTGAAACATCGGGAAGGCCGCTCAGAAGTGACGCGCCGACAAGAAGAAGCTCAAGCTTCATTTCCTTCAACTTGTCTTGGAGTTGTGGTGCAGCAACGATGAAATTTGCTCCCGTGTCGCCAATAATGGTTTGCAGCCGTGCCAACGGCGCTGCAGGGTCGAGAGGGACGAAAGCACCACCCGCCATCTCCACCGCAACCATGGCCACGACGGCCCATTTGGACTTTGGGAAGCAGACAGGCACCAATACCTCAGGCCCAACGCCGAGCTCCTGAAGCCTGACTGCCAGTTTCGAAGATACGGCGCCCAGTTCAGCATAAGTGAAGTCACCGTCCCAGGATGTTACGGCAGGATCGTCAGGTCGTGTCTGGATCTGCTTCTGTATCAACTCATGAATGCAAGCGTTTGTTGCGGGCTTGGGTCTAGACTGTTCCATAGCATTCTGGCGATCCCATTCACCGACCAGGTCGATTTCACTCAGCGGTTTCTCGCTGTGCTTGAGAAGCTGCTGGATAACGTAATCGAATTGTCGAGATAGTGCTTGGACTTGGGCCTCCGTCAGAGCGTCCGGATTATAGAGGAAACGCTGATTGACGCTGGTGTCGGACATGTAGCTGAGCATGACGAGCGGATAATTGAAGTAGTTTTTCATCGACTCGATCATCAGATGGTCCTCATCAGCTCCTGACACCAGCAGTCCGTCAATGTCGTTGAAGATTTCACTAGCCTGCTCTCTCGGTTGAATGACGAGCAAGCTGGAAAAGTCGCAGGCGTCTCTAGCATCTGAACTGAGCTTGGAAATATTCGCCAAACCATACTGTTCGTACGGAGTCATCTCCAATGCCTGTGTCTGAATGCGATGTAAAAGATTCGACGCCGGCTTCTGCATATCAAGTCGTACTCGGACCGGCACTGTCGCAATCGCAGCACCAGGCATTGTCAATAGGCCAGGAACAGCGGCCTGGCGACCGGAGATTGTTTCGCCGTAGCAGACGTCCTCAGCGTCGCTGTACCTGCCGAGGACGATCGCCCAAGCCGTTCGAAGGACCGTGGCCATGGTGATTGAAGCATCCTTTAGGCCGGCAAAGGACACCGTATTATCAACTGCACAGACGACACTTTCTCTCGCCCTGCTGGTTGACGGTGGGAATGAAGATCGTCTTGCTCCTTCAAGCTCCGATGTCCAAAAGTCTTTGGCCGCTCCACCATCGAGGTCCGATACGTAGCTAATGAGGTTGGTATACGGCGACATTTCAGGCAATTCGGCGCCTCGATATGCCTTGTATGCGGTATCAAGGACAATGCGCATACTCCAGCCATCATTAATTGCGTGATGGATAATCCACACAAAGTACAGCTCGTTGCGCTCTCTGACGAGAGCATACCTGCAGAGTCGGGTTCCGTAGCCAAGGTCCATTTTCTGCGCGACACTCAGGAATGAGGCCAGGTCATGACCAGCGGTGTCCTCCCAGAAATTGTCGTTCTTGATGACGGCTTGAATGGTGGAACTGCCTTCAAGCGCGATTCTTGTCCGCATGTTGGTACAGAGCTCGACGGCCGTCTCCCAAGCCGTCTGGAAGCGCATGAGATCGATTCGCTTTGGCAGCTTATGCACATACTTTGAGATGTATGAGCCGGGCTGCTTAGCCGTCAACGCCATAAGACCTTCCTGAAGCTGCGTGCAAGGATAAGCGTCGTCGATTTCCTGGCCGCTGGACAGACCGAAACGTCTTTTGCCGGCATCACTCTGCACGAACTCGCCCTGGGCATGTCGAAGAAGGCCAAAGGAGTCAAGCTGAGTTTGTTTCTTCTCCGAGTCCCCAGAGTGCACCGCTTTCGAAGCGACCTGGAACAGTCGGGCGTCGTCAAAGATGTCCTTCACAGCAAGGGAAATATGAGCATTCCGTGCCGCAGAAACCAGATAGATGGCAGCGACAGAGTCACCCCCAAGTCTCAGGAAGCTGTCGTCGCGGCCGATTGCCTCCGCCGGCAGCTTAAGGAGGTCCGCCCACAGCAGCTGAAGGCGCTTCTCCATGTCGGTCTCCGGGGGCCGTTTCTTACTATCAACAAGAGAGTACATAGCAAGGTCTTCCTTGGCCAGAACAGACGTGGCTTTTTGGAGAGTCTTCATATCCAACTTCGTAGAGGTAATGAAGGGCATAAAGCGGCAGGGCATAAACAGCGTCGGAATCATATACCGAGGCAGCGCAACAGTAAGCTGGCCGATCATTTCGGTAAGTTGGCTTTGCAGATCGGGGGATATCGACATAAAGAGCCCATCCCCGTTAAGATGTTTCTTATCGCCGGCAGTCCTCGCGTCATCGCTGAAGCAAAAATATGATACCAAGCTCGAACCGGCGTCTGACTTGTAAACATCGACAGCGACTTGCCGCACGCCTTTCAGCGTGGCACGAATGTGATGGGCAATTTCCCCCAATTCGACTCGGAGTCCTCGAATCTTGACCTGCGTATCCTTGCGCGCCACGAATTCGATTGCGCCATCTGAATTGTAACGGCACAAATCGCCAGACTTGTAGAAGCGACACCACTGTGAGCGATTCGGAGCCCAGTCCGGCAGCGTCCTGACCATTGAGGCTTCCGTCTTGACAGGGTCTGCGAGATACTCTCGTAGCAGAGTCGGCCCTTGGATGACAACCTCACCCAGCGTGCCGATGGGGGCTAGCCGTTGAGGGTTTTCGGAGTCCACGATCCAGCAGAAGCCACCGACAGGTCTGCCTACCGTCAATGGCGACTCGCTTGCTGAATTCCACTCGTGGAGGGTACTAAAGCAGCAAGTCTCCGCAGGCCCCCATCCATTGATAAGTCGGACATTGCCGAACCACATGTCAAACACATCCCGATCCACAGCCTCGCCAGCGAAGAGAAGCAGCTCGAGCCCAGGGACCTGGTCTGGACGTAGAGTCCTGGAAAAGGATGGTGTAAGATACGCCCAATTTACGAGTGATTCGTTGATGAATTGTGCGATGCTATTCATTCTGTCATGCTCGGACGGGATGCAGAGACAGCCGCCAACAACCCACGGTCCGACAATTTCACCAATAGACAGGTCGAAAACAAATGACGCAAACTGAAGCATCCTCACGTTTGCCGTCATTCCAAGCCTTCTGCCGATGGCGGTTTGGCTGGTACATACGGACCCGTGCTCCATGACGAAGCCCTTGGGCATGCCAGTGCTGCCCGATGTAAACAAGGCGTACGCGGCATGATGGGGAGTCACACCACAGATTGGTGCTCGGTCGCTATTCTCCGTCTTCAGCAGCTGCTCATCGAGCCTTGGACCGACTTCCACGACGTTGTCAACCAGACTGTCGCAGATGGCGACGTTGCTTGGCGATGCTAGCGCTAGAGTCGCACGGGTCTGGGAAGCCACCTGCTGCTGACGTTGTATCGGGTGGGACGGGTCAAGAGGAACCCAGGCGCCGCCGGCCTTGTTGATAGCTAGAGCAGCTACGAAGAACCAACCCGACTTCTCGAAGCAAACGTGGACAAAGTCGTGTGGCTTGAGTCCATGGTTCTTGACGAGGTGGTGGGCCAGCCTATTCGACGCAACATCAAGCTCGCTGTAGGACAGCTGTATGTCCCAAGCATGGATGGCTGGCGCCTCGGGCGTGCGTCGAGCATGGCCAGCGACGAGATCATGAAGACATGATGATACCATCTCTGGTGCCGACTCCTTGTTCTGTTCAAGAGCGTACTCTATGTCCCGGGGGCTAGACACTGACACCTCACTGACAAGGCTGTCGTTGGGCGCAAGAAGCTGTTGCACGATATGATCAAACTGATTGCCCAAGGCCTCAATCTGGGTCTCAGTAATCATATCCGAGAAATAAGTCCAGTCGAGCTCGATATTCTTGTCGCCAATACGGGCTTGAAGGACAAGAGGATAGTTGAAGTAATTCCTCATGGCCTCCTCGGAGAGGGCCTTCTCTGCAGTGCCTTGGTCAAGAATGCGGTCAGGGGCAGTATCTGCCAAGGACGACAGGTGCTGCATCGGCTGTATCACGAGTAAATTGGCAAACTTGCACGCTTCCTCTGCATCCTGACTCAACTTGGAGATGTTCTGGAGACCAAATTGCTCGTGTGCAACCATGTCTGATGCCTGCGACTGGATACGTTGCAGGAATGCCGGCACGAGCATCTCTCCATCGAGGCGGACACGGATTGGGACTGTCGCAATCATTGGCCCCGGAATGTCGTTCAAGCCCGGCACGGGAGCCTGTCTTCCAGAAACCGTGGTGCCGAAGCATACATCGTTTGTGTCGCAGTATCGTCCAAGAAGTATCGACCACGCGCCACGGAGGATCGTAGCCGTCGTTAGATGACGCTTTTCTGCGTTGTGGAAGGGAATCGTCTGCTTCATGACGCAGCCCTGGTCCTTGGAGCCGGCGGAGACACGACCATCAGGGAACTGAGCCCGCCTAGCTCCGTCGAGCTCCCTCATCCAATATTGCGCCGTGGTTCCGAGATCCAGCGACTGGACATGCCTAATGAAGTTGGCGTACGGCCGTAGCACCCTTGAATTAGAGCCACGATAAGCACGGTACGCCTCGTCAAGCACTATCTTCATGGTCAAGCCGTCAAAGACTGCGTGGTGAAGAATCCAGACAAAGTACATGTCGCCATTTTCGTGCTGCACGAGCCCGTACCGGCAGAGGCGCTGACCGTAGCTCATCTCAATGTCCCGTCGCGCCGCATCGACGAATCCGTAGACGTCGAGATCTGCAGCAGGCTGCTCCCACGAAATATCTCCACGGATGACAGCCTGCAGTGCCCGGCCACCAACTGGGACTACTCTCGAGCGAAGGCTACCGCATCTGCTGATAGTTTCGCCCCACACGGCTTTGAAGCGTTCGACGTCTATCTGTGGTGGCAACTTGTAGACTTGACGATGGACATAGGACCCAGGCTGCTTCATTCCCAGGGCCATGAAGCCTTCCTGAAGCGTGGTGCAGGGATAAATGTCTTCAATGACTTGCTCCGTCGACAGTGCACACTGCTTTTGGATCTGCTTCTTCAGTGCGGCTACGTTAGTCTCTGCGATGATACTGAAGGGTTCCGCGTCGGATGCTGCTTCGCCGTCGTCGATTGTTGCCACGGCCGCCATATTCTCCAACTCAGGGTGCTGCAAGACTTGAGCAGCAGTGAGTCTGATACCATAACGATGAGCAGCATTTACCAGCTCAATCGTGTTGATAGAGTCGCCACCAAGCAAGAAATAGTTGTGCCTCTTGCCAATCTGCTGTACTCTGATGCTGAGCACAGCGCCGAGCACTTGGGCCCAGAGAGCTCGGAGGACAAGTTCCAGCTCCATGGTGGGTACCCCATCTTCCGGCAATCCAGCTCCAGCCCGGAGACCTGCATTCGCAAGTATGCGGGCTCGCTTCTCCTGAGAAGACAGACCTGCGTCGTCCAAATCTCCGTTCTCGTCCCGGGAAGAGTTGCCACGATCCCACGGATACTGTGGGAGGCCCGAAACCGCCCGGCCGTTTACAAACAACGGGGCCAGGTCGAGTACCGCAGAGTTCTGCCACAGCTTTCCAATGGCTGCGAAAAGACTGACAAAGCAGTCGCCACCACGGACCTGAGACGGAACGTAGTTGCACGGAGCGTCGGCGGCGGCACAGATCTGTTGTAGAGGCCCAGCCAGTGTGGAATGGGGGCCAATCTCCAGGAAGAGGTGCTGCTTGGGTCCATCATCAAGCAGTGCATCGACAGCGCTTGCGAAGCGGACGGGTGAAACTAAATTGGCGGTCCAGTAACGGGGGCCAAACGCCTCTGACGTATCGAGAACCTTGCGACTCACGGTCGATATGAAAGTGGCCGAGTGCTTCTGAGGTTCCCGCGGGCTCCATGTACACTCTGTGTCCAAGAGGCGAAGGTACTCCTCAGCAGCGACCACGGTGTGGTCTACAGACAGTTAGTGCAAGCAATGTCAAACGGTGTCTGCTCACCTACGGGAGTGGTATGCCACGTCTACTCGCAGTAAGCGAGCAGTGGCCTCTGGTTTCGCTGCCTTGACCGAGGCCAACACCTGTTCCAAAGCTTTGCTGTCTCCGGAGAGAGTCGTGTTCGACGGGCTGTTCTCGCAGGCTACAACCACGCCGTCGAGCAGAAAGTCCTGCACCTCTTGTGCGCCGAGGCTAACAGACGCCATGCCGCCATCACGGTTATGTCTGGTGACGTAGCCATAGTAGTAGGCCGCAGTCATGGCATTCTCGAGGCTCAAGTGTCCCGCCGCGTAAGCAGCAGCAATCTCGCCCGTCGAATGTCCAATAACAACCCCTGGCGCCACGCCAATTCGCTGAAACTGGTGGAGGAGGGCAATTTGAAGAGCAGTAGACAGGGACGGGGCTGCCTCTGGATGGTTCATTCGGCTCGTGGGGTCGTCGGCATCTTTCAGGAGCTCATCTGGACAAGGGTTAGCAAATGCGGTTGTTTATAGGATATCCATTGGCCATTGTTCACCTTTGATGCTCCATGTAGGACCAGCCTTCAACTTCTTCAAGATGCCATCCATCTTCTCAATGTCTCTGCGGAAAGCTTCATCTCCCTTCAGGAGCTCTTTGCCCATTCCAGCCCACTGGGCACCTTGACCGCTGAAAACCATAGTAACACATGGGTGTTCGGTGGAAGGCTCGACATGATTCGAGGTGTTGACGAACTGACCGTCTCGGAGGATCGAAAACGCCCGACAGCGCAAGGGTTCACGTCGCATCGCGCGTGTGTACGCCACATCGCGGGGATTGAGGGGCTGGGACTGAATGGCCTCGTCATGAAGTTGTATCTGACGCCTCAGTGAAGATGGGTTGTTCGCGGAAAAGAGAAGCAGCTCTGGCCGATCTGACGGGGCGGGGATATCTACACGGTTAGTATGGGGGTATAACTCGACAGTGATCTGTTGACGTATTAGAGACGCTCGGTGTTGCAGAGCTCTGGATGGAATGACATGTCCATTATAGCCTTGAATCTCGAGTCGATTAGTGGATTCGGGGGTAGCTTGGTGCTCCAGCGAAAGTACTGCCTCTATCAAGCCGGCCAAGCTGGTGGCGTCGGAGGTTTGAGAGACGGGCCGGCGGTGATTCTCATCACGCTCGACGCTGATTGCCGCTATGATGGCTCGAATGGGGTTGCCGTCTCTTACGGCATCGTCCATAAGTTTGATATACACCGCTGATACTTCGTCTCTTCTCGTGGAGTCATCTGTCTCTTCGTCGGTCGTTGCGGCAGTGGAGATACCAGCGACAATAGCAGCGCGTGCGTCGCCACGCTGCAGAGCGCCGCAAGCCTCGTGAAGACCCACGAGTTGCGCAGAGTGAGAAGATCGAATGATTGTGCTAGGGACGCAGAAGAATTGTTAAATCGCCGGTCAATCGAGAGGTTTGAAAGCCTAGTAAGACGCACCTTGGTCCGCAAAGACCATATTCATATGAAACCCGGGTCGCCATCATACGGTCATCCTCAGTTGTCTCTAGGGAGTCTTCGCTTGCCATGCCTACATAGCAACCCACACGGGCTTCATCACCGCGGTAGTCGAGCTCACTGGCATCTTCGAGACACTCCCAAGCTACCTCGAGAAGCATTTGCTGGTGCCGGCCAAGATTTGCCGCTTCATCCTTATCCATGGAGAAAAAGGTCGCATCTAAGCTGGTTACGTCCTCATCCAGGCCACAGCTATGCTTCGCGATGACCCCTTCCACTGCCGAACCACTGTCGAAACCGTTGGTGTGTCCGTTGGTGCAGCCGTTGGGATCATGCCGACCATTTTGTCTGGAGCTTCGCGCGCCGTCTTGGCTGGTGAGGGAGCTCCAAAAGTCGTTGGTGTTGCAGATGCCGCCAGGTAGTCGAATTCCGACGCCGCAGACCGCAATCGGCTTCCTGGGCATGTTCTCGTCGCCGTTGTTGTCGGTGTGCGAGTCCTTGGCTGGGCCAGACCGCGTGCTCTTGGAGCCATTAAGCACACTGACGAGTCCGTTCATCGTGGATGCCGTGTCAAGATCGGGTTCCGAACAAGTTCGTCGTTTGCTGCGAGTTGAGTCTCGAGACGCGACCAAACCAAACAGAATTAGGGATTCTACAGCGAATTCTGAGCTCAATGCGGCCAGTGCTCAAACCACTGAACTCGACTTCCGTCTACGAGTACTGAACGAAACTTGGGATCTACACGCACAAGTGGAGCTGAGGCACGGGGTCTCACTACGGCGAGTAGCTCGGGGCGTGTAAGCTGTCTCGATACCACGTGCAGAAGCTACAAAATGCTAGCCAAGAAACACGGAATGGCCGAAACAGTAATAGGTAAGCAGTCCAGCAAGGCAACTGCCTGATATCCGAGGTAATCCTCGTATATGCCGCCCGCGGAGGACCACGTGGTAAGCCATCGAGGACGCTGGATCGACAGGAGGCGGGGGAGGCGCCAACGCGCGCCTGAGGTCGAAAGATGTATCGTAGAGGTTGCTTCTGCTGGCGCCACGGTGTGTCGTTATGGGGAGTGTGCCTGGCTGAGGTAATCTGGGTGGGGCGCGCTTGGCGACTCCACACCGTGTTCCTGAGTGAGATTGCCGAAGGGGGTGTGACCGTGTGCAACGGATACAACGATACTAAGGTATGGACCCGTAAGTTCCAGAGGAGCGACACGCCCGCGCCAGACTGCACATGTGTCTTGCAGTGATACATCATCAAGGCTTTGATGTGTGACAGCGGCCGCATCCCATTCTGGCTCGACGCTCAACACTCGCCTTGGATGTCCCCGGCCCTACCATCGGCCAGTGTAACAGGCATGCGCTGTGTTACCACGGGATGCCGCCTCCACGCGCCGATCACGCGGCAAGGCTTGAACCGCTCGACAATAAACGCACAACGGGTTTCAGACAGCATTATCACCCACATCCTCCTCGTTCCCACGCGACTGGGACAAGGACAGGACGGCTAGCACAAGCCAGGCAACGCAAAGCTTCCGCTGTGGTGACGCAAATGGTTGGGGAACCCCTGAGAACTCCAGAGCGCGTCCCATCGTGGGAGTGATGGGTCTTGCCTTCGGGCCGCTCAGACGCCAGGCAGGGTTCGGATAGCAAAGGGCCATTATGGCGGCTTGGCGCCCGTGGCGATAGAATAGTCTGTGCTTGCCGCCGAAACTGTCTTTGTAAAGATTCAGGCCAAATGGAGTGCGTTGCAGCGCTTGCTTTGGGCCGTGAACTGTCGAATGACGTCACGCACATGTTGACACGAGGGAGAGAGGCCGTGTCAATTCTCCGTCCAAATTACGAGCGACAGCTACCCTAGAGGACAGGCGGCGTTCATCGAGACCGCAAACAGCAAAACACATCCTATGATGGAGTTTTCGACATGGCTTTTAACAAATTGGTGGTTTTAACAGGTCAAATATGTCTTTGGATGCTGTGTTTGGTTGAGACGCGTGCGCGATGGTGGTTGAGCAGTGGAGCCTCATAATATTGCGAAGCCGACCAAGCGTTTCCCGGACTGGTATTTATGCAGTCAAGTTGTACGCCCAAGCCCCTCAAAGGATCTCACAACGCGCAAGTTGAACCATGCTTTCAACAGGTATAGTATAAAAATCGATGATGTTGATGACGTACCCGCAGCCATTGACTTGCTGGCATGGAGAAGTGGTCCAAGAACATTGAAGATAACGCGTAGTCGACCAACACAACGCGCGGTCTGCCAGCGTTTCAATTTACAAGTGACCACTAGAAAAGAAAGTGCAATTTCAAAGAAAACAAATTTAGGGACACGTTCCTGAACGAAACAGAGGGGAATAGGAGTTACAGTACGGATACTAGCAAGACTAAATAGCGTCACACTACGTGGAGCCCGACGCCTCCGCTCCCAACGTCCACGCTGCACAGACACTACAAGCGCCCTTACGATGCGGCACCAGCAGCAATGCCGGAGCTGACGTAGGTGCGGCTGTTCCTCTGCCAGATTCGCAAAAAGCTCGTCACTGCCATGACGGCAAATCCAGAACCCAACTGGCCGTCGGCGCCGGCACCGATGAAGCGGAAGCTCGCCGTGTGGTGAAGGGACATTTTGAGCTTGGGCTCGACCCAGACGGCGACGACCTCTTCCTTGTAGTCAAGGCGGACGAGCTCCCAGCCGCTGTTCCTCTCTCCCAGGCTCTGCACCTCGCCACTCTTGCTGCTTCGCCACTCGAGCCTCTCGCGGTGGCCGTCGGGGCCGACGGGGGCAGCAAACGAGTAGCGGGCCTGCCAGCCGTGCGAGTAGTACTTCATCTCCTCCTGAATGAGCGGCATGCCGGGCCGCAGCGGCGCAAGCTCGATGGCGTCGTGCTGGCCCAGCTTGCCGGCATTGCGCACGACGGCGAGGGGATTCGCGGACGCAGACGTGCCCGCGTAGAGAATCATTTCGGCGTACCATCCGTTTGGCAGGGAGAGAATGTAAAAGGGTCGGTCCTTTTGCTGGCCGAGGGACAGCTTGAGGCCGCCGGACAGGCTCGAGTAATAGAGGCTGAACTCGGGTGGGAAGGACGCATTCGCGCAGGTCGACCTGCGGAGGTTGGATTCGACTTCCTTGGATTCGGTGGCGCCCATCGTGGCGGTTGTGTATCGATGCAGTCTTGAGGAGGACGGTAGGCAGGTGTCTAGCTTGGCTTTGGTTGTAGGCTGGAGAGGATGCAAGGATGAAGCGATGAGGGGACCAGGGCAAGGTGACAGTGGGCGGTTCAAACTCGATGAGTGAAGATGTCTGGCAAGTAACTGATCTAACCACCAGCACGTCTTGCTCGGACTGGTAGCAACCCGCCTGGTCGCTGGCAGAACGGAATGCATACGTCAGATGATGCGGCCCTGAGGCAACGTTGGGAGCCCACGGGGTATTACACACCGGTGCTTTGCACTCGTAGAGAAACCCAGCCAATGGAGGTGCGAGAGCCGGGAAGATCTGCTGCTGGCAGTGGCGCGGGTAGCGTCCCGTGGCACACGGCAGACGGACGTTATAAGACGTACCTAAAGTCGGACCCCCCGCCTCGGCCTCCATCAGGGGGCGTGAGTGGAGGCTTCGTGTAGGTACATCGGTATATCAAAACACAGTCAGAATGCCGCCCCCGTGGCGGATCCTGCTGGCGCGCTAGTGGACTCGTGCGTGAAGGATTCCCCGTGTTTCAATTCCTTTGCGAGTTTTCGTTGCCATGACGTAACCTGCTGTCTTTGACGGGACTGGGTGGCGTCAACCGTACCTGCCTTATAGTAATGGTTCCAGAAGCGCATTAGAGCGCTCCACAGTGTGCACGCCCTGGTGGCGGCACCTGACCCTGTCGAGCTTGGCGCCGTCAGGTCGTAGGCAGACACCCTAGGGACGGTACGGAGTAGTTAATTGTACTCCGTAAGAAATGCATCTTAACCTTCACGCCATGCAGTTCTGTCCGTAATACCGGTACTACGCAATGCCAGGCTCGTGCTCTCCATCCCATGCGGCTGATAGCCGTCAGTTCGCGTCGGACGCGGATATTCGCACCCCAGGTCGCCGACTCTCACGGCCAGTCCCTTGAATCCATGCCTGGAATGTCTCATTTCCAATCGCATCAAGGCGACGTCGGGCCTCCTGCTGCTAATGCGACCTGGGGTAAGCTGTTCTGGATTTTCTTTGACGATTGACAGACAAATTCTTCCCACCACAGGTCGCCTTTCTTTCTTCACGAGGTGCACGTGCTCGCCTAGCTGTTCCGTGTCCATCAAGGCAGTCCCCGTCTTTGCTGTCAGTTGAGATTGAACTCTGCAATAGCAACAGGTCGCGACAATGGCCCAATCGGAGCCAACTCCAGCCCCTGGCCTTGTCGGCTGCCCCGACGACTCGTTTGGCCCCTTTGCTGGATATCAATGCCGTGGCGGCTTCGACTTCACGCTCCTCTTTGAGGAGGCCATCTTGACAATTCCCTTGCAATGCCTGCTCTTGCTTGTCCTGCCTTTCCGCATCGCGAAGCTCCTCCGGTCTGAGGCCAAGGTCGGATGGGGTTTCTCGAGGCCGTTCAAATTGGTACGTGCAGTGCAAGACCTGGCTCGGATACCTGCCATATCTCCGTGTCTAACATCTTGTCTTTCGACAACAAGGCCGCTACGGCGTGCCTGGTAGGATTGAGTGCTGCTCTGCTGGCGCTGTGGACGAATGCCTCTGCCCAAACAATCACGCGGACCGGGGCCACCATTCCCACTGCGGCCCTCGTCTTCGTAGCTTCCGTTGCGGTTTTTTTGCTCTCATGGTTGGAACACGAGCGGTCTCTTAGGCCATCGTTCTTCCTGTTCTGCTACCTATTCCTTGGGGTTCTTCTCGATCTCGCCCGAGTTCGTACCGTATGGATGCTCGGGCCCGGCCAAGTGATCCCGATCCTCATGACGTGCTCGTTGGCGCTGCGGGCGGTCATGTTGGTGCTCGAGTCTATCGAGAAGCGCAGCATCATCACCACGCGTGTCAAGTACTCGTTTGAGATCACCGCCTCTACCCTGAGTCGTGCCACCTTCTTGTGGCTCACCCCCCTCTTTAAGCTCGGCTATAAGAAGACTTTGGCGTTGGATGACCTCTACCCTCTGGATGAAAGACTCCAGGCCCAGAACCTGTACCCAGCCCTTGCCCAAGCTTGGGAAAAAGGTAGCCAACCCAACAAACTTTGACAGCGTCAGTCCAGCTAACCACGCATAGCCCCAAACAAGGAAAAACCTGGTGCTTTGTTCAATACATGCCTCGCAACCTTGGGAAAATCTCTCCTCGCTCCTGTCTTCCCCCGACTGTGCGTCATGGCATTTACATATTCCCAGCCATTCTTGATTCAGCAGACCATCATTCTGGCCCAGATGCCAAAGGCCCAGTTCTTCGATAATTGGGGTTACGGCTTGATCGGAGCCTTCGCTCTTGTGTATGGTGGCTTGGCAGTACGGCTCCCTCCGCACACTCTCAGCTACTTGACTGACCAGTCGGACAGATTGCGCAAGGCCAATACATGTGGCGTGTCCGTCGAACCTCGGCAAAGACGAGGGCCAGCATTTTTGCCTTGATCTATCACAAGTCGCTTCATTTGGATATAACGTCTCCAAATGTCAGTCCAATGGCGGCTTTGACTCTGTTGGGCACCGACACAGAAGCCATCATCCAAGGGATGAACGTCGTTCACGAAATCTGGGCTAGCTTCGTGGAAATTGCTATTGCCACCTGGCTAATCTACAAGGAACTCGGACCTGCCTGTGCAATGCCCATTGCTCTCGCCGTTGGTGCGGCTACCCACTGAACCGAGATGTCTACGTGTGATTACTAACTTTGCTTGCAGTTACCATTTCTGCGTCATTCCTCATGGGCGTGCCCATTGGAAAGTCTCAGGCGGCTTGGGTACAAGCATCCCAGGTGCGAGTAACTGCCACCTCCAAGACTCTAGGTAGCGTCAAACGCCTCAGAATCTCAGGACTCAATAACATGGCGTTTGATATGATCCGAAAGCTTCGAGTGTTAGAGATGGCGGCATCAATGAAGTTCCGGCTCCTCCTTGGCGCTTCTCTAGTCTTGCGTTTGTCCACCCCCCACTTCTCTTATCTGTTGGTCAGAATGTAGCTGACTTGTGTAGTCATTCTGGTCCCTCTCTGGAGCCCCATCCTGACGTTTGCGACCTGGGCTGGCGTGGCCAGGAACAACAATGATGCTCTATCGCTTGGAAAGGTCTTTGGATCGTACTTGTTCATCATGCTTCTGGCAACCCCTTTGACGCAGCTGCTAGTTGCTCTGCCTGCTCTTCTTGGCTCCATGGCTTGCTGCCAACGCATTCAAGATCATATGAATGGCAACGAGCGCCAGGACAGCAGGAACAAACCCGTAGAGACGGCCGGCACTGCCTTGCCTACTGGTGAGCCAGAAAAGTCTACTACCCCGACTGAGAGCAATTCCTCCGACGACAATGTCAGCACTGCCATTACGGAAAAGAGCGCCTCCAGTATCCACGATGATTGCATCGCTAGCGTCAAAGGGAGATTCCGTTGGACTGAAGGCGCGGATCCAGTCTTTGATATTCCGGACTGGAACATTCAACGCGGAACCGTGACTTTTGTCGTTGGACCAGTCGGCTCCGGCAAGTCAACCCTCCTCAAGTCTCTTTTAGGTGAGCTTTCCGCATTCGAGGGAACCCTTCGCACGAATTATTCCGGAGCCGCCTACTGCGACCAGACTCCTTGGATTCCAAATGAGACGGTGCGCAGGATCATCACAGGCCACTCGGTTGTCGACGAGGCTTGGTACCGAGCCGTCATCCATGCCTGTGTCCTCAACCGGGACCTGGCCAAATGGCCAAATGGCGACAGGACGGTCGCAGGATCTCAAGGCATCTCGTTTAGCGGTGGCCAAAAGCAGCGCCTGGTAATTTACCCCAATGTTCCAATGCTGTGGCTTAAAAGTGAGCTCACAATCCTGCAGGCCATTGCTCGAGCGATCTACTCCAAGAGAGAGTTCCTCATTTTCGATGATGTCCTGAGTGGCTTGGACGCGGGTACTGAGAACAAGGTATTCAACAGGGTCTTTGGAAAGGACGGATTAATCCGCAGCAGCAACATGACTATTGTTGCCGCGGCGTCGTCTAGTAAGCTTACCTTTTGCTGCCGCCATGACAATTGCAGAGCCGAACTAATCTGCCATTAGCTGCCCGCCTCCGCTACGCCGATCGAATTCTTGTCCTTGACGAAAAAGGCAATGTCGCAAATGAGGGGACTCCCAACAAGCTCAGAGACACCCTCAAGCTAGGTGATGCCGAGCTCGGATGGGAGGCGCATGCCGAAGATCTGGAGACGACAGAGGTGGAAGTTGCTGAAGAAATCGTGGAGGATGCTGCTGAAGTCACCAAGGAAGACCCGGACCGGCGGCTGGGCGACTCGGCAATGTACATGTTCTACGCCAGGGCTGCTGGACGGCATATGCTGGTCACTTTGGCCATCTCCATGGCTGTCTATGCTTTCTGCCAGGCTTTCCCTAGTAAGTGCTCCCGCGCTCCTGGTCGGATTTGAGGCTAACAAGCGCAGCGCTGTGGATTGGCTGGTGGGCAGGCGACCCTGAGCCTCTCGAGAACCTTGGAAAATGGATAGGCGTCTACGCTGCGCTCGGTGTCGGTGCTGTGCTGTCGGTCGGACTTGGTATCTGGTATGATGGTGGCTATCCTTCCCACTCCTTGTCTGGAAGCTAACAACAGTATGCCAGGCAACTTCTTATCCTCATCATCAACAGGGCAGGCATCAAGTTCCACGATGCCATGATAGACGTCGTATCACAGTAAGAGAGCAGACACTCACTTCGTGAACACCCGTGCTAACAGCCTGGCAGGGCTTCCATGTCATTCCACTCGACCGTGGACAGTGGTGTAACTGTCAATCGCTTCAGCCAGGATCTACGACTCATTGACATGGACCTGCCCCATTCAGTGTTCAGCGTCGCGACGACCACTGCGGGAGGCTTGGCTCAGTTCATCCTCGTTTGCGTGTCTGCCAAGTATATGGTCGCCTTCCTACCAGTCCTTGGCGTCATCCTCTACATCGTTCAGTTTATTTACTTGCGCACGTCGAGACAGCTCCGTCTGCTCGACATTGAACAGACTGCACCGCTCTATACGTCACTCATTGAGACCCTAGGCGGCCTGGCCACCATTCGGGCATTCCAGTGGGAAGCGGAGCTTGAGCAAAAGAACATGCAGCTCATCAATAACTCCCTGCGACCATATTACCTGCTAGCCTCTGTACAGTCCTGGCTCAACTTTATTACCGACATCTTCGTCACGATCATTGCCTTGGTATTTGCCGTTCTCGCGACCACCCTCCGCGATACGATCGGCGCCGGCCTCATTGGTACGGGTTTGACCAACATCTTATCGTTTAGCAACTCCATGAAGGCTTTCGTTACGTATTGGGTCATGCTTGAAACCTCACTCGGCGCCGTGTCTCGCGTCAGGAGCTTTACCCAGACGACTCCTCAAGAGGGCAGTGGCGAGGATAAGCCTGAAGAACCACCCCAGGAAATGGAGTGGCCGAGTGAAGGCGCGATCGAGATCCGGAACGTTAATGCTTCATATCTGTGCGTTCATATCCAACCACAATATTGTGTCTGACGACGAGGAAGCTAACTGGCGCAGCACTTCCGGTCCCGTTCTGAAAGATGTCTCGCTTTCGATTCGGCCTGGCGAGAGGGTGGCTATATGCGGTCGCACTGGAAGGTTCGCGAACGTGCTACGTTGGTAATTCAATCCATCCCGCTAACTACTTGGTTTTAGTGGGAAAAGTTCTCTCACGCTTTGCGTGTTGCGAATGATGGACCAGGTCCGCGGTTCCATTGTCATCGATGGCGTCGACATCAAGTCGCTCCCTCACCAATACGTTCGGTCGCGTCTAGTCGCCTTGCCTCAAGACTCGTATATTTTCGACGGCACTGCCCGCCTAAATGTCGATCCGACTCAGACATCGTCTGATACGGAACTTATTGATGTCCTGAAGAAGGTTCGTCTGTGGTCTAAGGTCGAGGCGCGTGGCAATCTGGATAGCATCATCAGTGACGACTTCTTTTCGCCAGGAGAGTCGCAACTGTTGGTTTTCGCGCGCGCAATGTTGCGCAAGAGCAAGATTCTTATTCTAGACGAGTTTACAAGCAGGTACGTCACCAGAGTCTTGTCATTTCCTACAGCAGGGTAATCCACTAATGCGTCTATAGCCTTGACGACGAATCAGGAGCCATCGTGGAGGAGCTTCTGCAAACAAGCTTCAAGGGCTGGACCGTCGTTGCCATTGCGCACAAGCTCCAGTCCATTATCGACTTTGACAAGGTTGTAGTCCTAGATGCCGGCAGAATTGTGGAATCCGGCGTGCCCAAGGAGCTGCTAGCGCAAGAGTCTTCTGTGTTCAAGGGCATGTATAACTCGTCATCGAAGAAATAAGCATAAACGGCGGGAGAAGCTTTTGGGAATACGAATGATAGCAACGCTCTAGATTGGATGCTGGGTAATACTGCCTTTGCTGAAAGGAAAATCGTTTGTAATTGCGGATAGCTTCGCTGCCATTTCAACTCTTTGCATAGTTTACCTTCGCTCCATTAAGCGGCCCGCGTTCTTCTTCACGTTTGAACGGCCAAAAAGATAAGAAAAAAGAATAAGCAAAACATGAAACCAACATTGAAAGGGCGCGTGTCGCTTGTGTTCCAACTTACATGCAGAGGCTATTGCATTTGATCGAGGTGCAGCAGCCACCACCTACCTACCTTACGGGGAGCCCAACCGTGACAGCGCAGATCTTCTGTCAGGTGCACGTGGCATCCAGATGCTAAATAAAAGGGGCGACGATTTGGAATCAATGCTATGGGACGTCATCATCCGCTTGACGGCGGGATTGTAGATCTGGCGGCTGGATCGTCACTCAGGCCCAACATGGGCGATGATGTCTTCTAGGTCGCTCAAGTCTTCCTCTCCTTTCGGCGTAATATTGGACCGCCGTGCCTGACATGTATGATGGATTCTGCAGAAGGATCACGACCTGAAGAGAATGGGTTGGTCCGACTTATTAAACGGGGCGGGAAAGTGTGGAGACGGTATCTGGGGGATAAAAGTGGGCATTGCATATCCACACCGTAATACCCCGTTATGCTTCGTTTATGCACATACTTTATCAAGGATTCTATCCATGTTAGGGCGTGTCTCTAGAATACATTAGTACATCTCTTACCGTCCCAGTGTGTAGTGATCCTTCTCCGGCCGGCGTCCGGGTTGGGAAGCAGTTGGCCACCTAAGACTGTACAATGTTCGGCCGTTTGGCAACAAGGCCCCGGCTGAGGATTGTCTTAGAGGATACGGAGTACTCCATAAGACATTGCTTGATCGACAATGGTCCATCAGCCCCAGAGTAGAGACACATGGTGCCGTGGCGGAAGGGAACCTTGTAGTACTACCTGCCGGTGGTGAAACCTACCCACGCGCTGTCCAAGTGACACAACGTAGACCTGCATAGTTTCGGCGTTACGCTTTGTACGCTTCATACGATACTGCGGGATAGCTTTTGATTCCATTCACGAGTTTGCCTGCTCAAGCTCAGCTGCAATCGCGACGGGTTACCACAACTGTGCAAACACCAACAACATGTCTGCCTTTCAGACTCAAGAGGACCCCCCCAACGAGTCCATCGATAACTTGTTCTTCGCTGGCGACTGGGATCTCGAGCAACAGGCCCAGTGGAACATCGAAGAACCCAAAATCATCGATTCTTGTGTGCACGAGCTTGTCGAGGAGCAAGCCCGTCTACGACCCCAAGCACCTGCCATCAACGCCTGGGATGGCAACTTTACATACCACGAGCTGAACGAGGCCGCCAACAGGCTCGCCCATCATCTTGTGTCGCGGCATCAAGTCCGCCCTGAGGACTTGGTCCTCGCGTGTTTTGGGAAGAGCGCATGGTTCTACGTGTCCATCCTCGCCATCAACAAGGCCGGCGGCGCCTGGGTGCCTCTCGATCCATCCCATCCTCCCAACCGACGAAAGCAAATCGTCTCACAAACCGGCTCTAAGCTCCTCCTCACATCGCCCGACAATGCTGCCCTCTGCGATGGACTGGCCAGCATTGTCCAAGTCTCTCCTTCGCTGGACGCGAAGCTCCTTCGCGAGAGCGGCGCCGAAACCAGCCGGCAAGCTCCAGCCTGCCAAGTCAAGCCGCACAACGCGGTCTACGTTCTTTTCACGTCAGGAAGTACTGGAACCCCAAAGGGTCTCGTAATGGAGCACGGCGCCGTCTGCACGAGCCAGACCGCCATCATCGAGAGGCTTGGCATAACACCTGCAGTAAGAATGCTGCAATTTGCAGCATATGTTTTTGATCTTTCCATTGGCGAAATTATTGCCCCTTTGATCTCTGGCGCCTGTTTGTGTGTCCCATCAGAGCACGTCCGCATGAATAGCATCAAAGAGTTCATCAATGATTACGACGTCAGCTGGGCCTTTATGACCCCTTCCTTCGCTCGCACACTATCTCCTACCGACATCCCTGGCTTAGAGCTCTTGCTGCTAGCTGGCGAAGCTGTCGGCCGAGACATCTTTGAGACGTGGTTCGGCAACGTCCGTCTAATCAACGGCTGGGGCCCTGCGGAAACATGTGTCTTTAGCACCTTGCATGAGTGGGAGTCTGAGGATGAGTCGCCGCTCACTGTCGGAAGACCAGTTGGTGGTTGCTGCTGGATCGTCGACCCTGACGACCCTGCACAGCTGGTACCCTTTGGAACACTAGGCGAGGTCGTTATCCAAGGCCCTACCCTGCTTCGCGAGTACCTATCCGACCCCGAACGAACAAGAGCAACGACGGTTGGAGGTGACGATCTCCCCCAATGGGCAAGCAAGCGAGACGAGCCCCGTTGGCAGCGATTCTATAAGAGTGGTGACTTGTGCATGCATAACCCAGACGGAACCATCGAGTTCAGCAGCAGAAAGGATACCCAGGTCAAAGTTCGAGGTCAGCGCGTGGAGCTGGGCGAGGTGGAACATCACATCCGAACCGCGCTTCCTGACGTTATTCAGGTCGTGGTGGATGCCTACGAAACCAACACCAGCACCAGCCTCATCTCCTTCCTCTGTTTTACCCAGGATACCCGGACTGCTGGCGTGAACCCCGATGCGGATGGGGAGGGCATGTTTTTGTCGCTCAATGACAAGCTCAAGGACCAAATGACAGCTTTGGGGGGAAAGCTTTCCCTTTCATTGCCTAGGTATGAAGTTCCAAGCATCTTCATTCCCTGCAGCTACATGCCGTTCAATACCTCGGGCAAGCTTGATCGTAAGCTGCTCCGAGCCAGAGCCGCTGGGCTGAGCAGGGAACAACTAGAGCAGTACTCGCTTCGGGAAAGCGAGACACGACCACCAGAGACGGTCATGGAGACGCGTCTGCAGCAGCTGTGGGCTGAAATCCTGAATATTCCATCAGAGTCAATTGGCAGGGACTCTAGCTTTTTGCGCATCGGAGGCGATTCTCTGGCGGCCATTCACCTGGCCACTGCTGCCCGTGGCGAGGGTATGACTCTCACGGTCAAGGATATCTTTGACGACCCGCGCTTGATTGCCGTGGCTGCGAAAGCCCAGGAGACGGAAGCGACTGGTCCCATCATGGACGACATCGAACGGTTTAGCCTGCTGGAAGAGCGTATCAAGGAACTAGTACTCAGTGACGCGACTCGCGAGCTGTGCGAGCTTGAAGAGGCCGCAGTCATAGAGGACGCCTTCCCTTGCACAAAACTCCAAGAAGGCCTCATGGCTATGGCCGTTAAGGAGCCCGGTTCTTATATTGCGAAGAACTCCCATAAACTATCGTCAGATACCAACATTAAACGATTCAAGGCCGCATGGGAGCGAACAGTGGACCAATGTACCAACTTGCGGACAAGGATCCTGAACCTAGAGGGCAAGTCGGTGCAAGTCTTGGTAAAGGAAAAGGTCCAGTGGGAGCCAACAGAGGCTCACGACTTAAAGTACTATATTGCTTCGACCTACGACGTTAAAATGGCGTATGGATCACCCCTATGTCGCGCCGCCATCGTGGAGGAAGCTTCCGGCAGTAAGTATTTCGTCTGGCTAGTACACCACGCGGTATTTGACGGCTGGTCCGTTGCTTTGATGATGGACGCCCTCAACCGTGCTTATGATGGCGCCCAGCCGGCGCTCATGCAGCCCTACGCTGGCTTCGTCAAGTACACGACGGAGATTGACGACGCCGTTGCCGGAGACTACTGGAGGAACCAGCTTCAAGACGCCAGGCGATCGCTCTTCCCACCAGTATCCCGGACACCATCCGAAAACACCACCCGCATGATGAGGACTAGGACTGACTTCCCTCGCTCGACCGATACCTCCATAACAAAAGCTTCCATTTTGCGCGCTGCTTGGGCTGTCGTCCTTGCCAGGCACTGCGATACGGAAGACATCTGCTTTGGCACAACCTTATCTGGCCGCAACGCCCCAGTTGCCGGCCTTGAGGCTATGCCTGGACCCGCAGTGGCTACGGTTCCCATTAGGGTCCGCCTTGACCGCGAGAAGTCAGTCTCTGGTTTCCTCCAGGATATCCAGGCCCAATCCTCAGATATGGTTCCATTTGAGCAGTTTGGCATGCGGAACATCTCATCGCTAAGCCATGACGCGAGGGAGGCGTGCAACTTTTCCACGCTCCTGGTCATTCAGCCGATGCTCATGTTTTCTGGCGAAAATTCTAGGGAGTCAATCCTCCAGGCGGTTGAGCCCGAGAAGACAATCGAGGTCGAATCGATGCAAAACTACTACACTTACCCACTTGTTATGGACTGCTTAGTTTATGACGACTTTATAGAGTTCGTGTTTACGTATCACGCCAACGTCCTCGGCGAAATTCAGATTGAGGCCATCTCCCGACAATTCAATCACGTCGTTCAGCAACTGCTAGAGCAAGGCGAGACGGCACTCAAGGACATATCGGTGGCTACCCCGTGGGACTACCGCCAGGCTCTTATGTGGAACAAGGACAAGCATAACGTTCTTCGAGCCTGTGTCCATGACTTGGTTTCGAAACAAGCAGCTGAAGATCCCAACCACGAGGCCATTTTCTCTTCTGAGGGTACCATGTCCTATGGAGAGTTGGACCATGCTTCCACTCTCCTTGGCAACTACTTATCACGGCTTGGTGTGAAGCCGGAAGTCATGGTTCTGATGTGCTTTGAGAAATCGAAATGGGCAATTGTGGCGATGCTCGGTATTCTGAAGGCAGGTGGCGTGTTTATCCCGTCCGATCCCTCGCATCCCGCCGCTCGTCGTCAAACCTTGGTGAAGGAGTCGAATGCGAAGCTTATCGTTACGTCGCCATCCATGACTGTCTCGTGCGAAAACATGGGGCCTGAGATCGTTAAGCTGTCAGCCTCTTTGATCTCTGATCTTTCCAAGCTGAACGACGACGCCGTTCAAGCAGCCATTCGACCCACCCCGTCTAACGCGGCGTACGTTTTGTTCACGTCTGGTTCAACTGGCAAGCCCAAGGCCATCGTCGTCGACCATTCGGCCCTGAGTTCCAGCATCATGGGCTATGGCCGCGCGTATCAACTCAGCCGGTCGTCGCGCGTGCTGCAGTTCTCCAATTACGTCTTTGACGTGTCCTTGAGCGAGATATTGGAAACGCTCGTCTTTGGCGGAACTGTCTGTGTCCCGTCCGAGTCGGAGCGTATGGAAAACCTCTCGGTCTTCGCAACTCGCGCTGGTGTCACTTGTGCTATGCTCACGTCTTCATTCCTTCGAACCATCATCCCTGCCGATCTGCCGACGCTCGACCTTCTTCTACTTGTTGGCGAGCCTCCAACAAGGGATGTGTTGCAAACTTGGCATGGACACGTCAAGGTCATCAACGCCTATGGCCCGTCTGAAGCCTCAATCTTCTGCACATCTCATCTCTACCAAACAAAGGACGAATCGCCAACTACCGTCGGTCGCGCTTTTAGCGGGGCTTGCTGGATTGTCGAGCCGGAGAATCATAATCACCTATCGCCAATTGGCTGCGTGGGTGAGATTCTCCTGCAGAGGCACATGGCCAGAGGGTATCTCAACGACGATGAAAGGACCAAGTCGTCGTTTATCCACGGTGTGTCGTTCTTGCCTATGGCTGCTGCTGGAGATACTCGCAAATTCTACAAGACGGGCGATTTGGCTAGGTTCCATGCTGATGGCACAATGGAGTATCTTGGTCGACGAGATACCCAAGTCAAGGTTCGAGGGTACCGAATTGAGCTTGGAGAGATTGAGTATAATATCCAGCGGTCCTTGGCCAATGTCGAGCACGTTGCTGTCGATGTTATCCGAACGGACTCCCGCGAGGTTTTAGCTGCGTTCATGTCTTTCCACCACCAAGCAGATGATGGCCGACCGGTAAAAGCAGTTGCGACGGCGTCTCCGCTCTGTGACATGAGCGATTCTTTGCAAGCATCGCTCACTCACTTGGAGAGCGATCTTCGCGCTGCTCTGCCTGGTTATATGGTACCGTCTCTCTTCCTGCCCTTGACTACCATGCCCTTCATCACGTCAATGAAGATGGATCGGCAGAAGCTGCGAGCGCTGGCCCTTGGCCTGTCTACTGACGAGGCGGCGACTTGCTCTCTCAGCAACCGGGAGTGGGTTGCGCCAGCTACTGAAATGGAGTTGAAGCTGCGAAGTCTTTGGGCCGAGGTGCTCCACGTCGATGAGGAAGAAATCGGCAAGCACGATAGCTTCCTGGAGATGGGCGGTGATTCAATCACGGCTATCCAGTTCGTCAACGCTGCTCAGAAGCATCAGATAATCCTCACTGTGGCACAAATATTTGAGGACCCTCGCCTGTCGCACTTGGCTGTGGCCGCGGTTGTTGGGCAGACGGATGCATCCTTCACCACCGAGCCATTTGGCCTGGTGCGCCCCAGCGATGTCGAGTACATTTCTGACCTCGTTCGAAGGGAGTGTCGACTCTCGAGTGACCAGCAGATTGACGATGTTTACCCTTGCACTCCACTTCAAGAGGGTCTGATGGCTCTCACCGTCAAGCAACCCGGGTCGTACATCGCCAAGTCCGTCTTCAAACTATCAAGGCCGGTTTCTATTGAGCGCTTCAAAGAGTCCTGGGAGAAGGCTGTTACCATGTGCACCAACTTGCGGACGAGAATCGTTCTTGCAAACGGCTTGCCAATGCAAGCTGTCATTTCCGGCGGTCTCAACTGGGAGGCAACCGACGGCTTGTCTGTTCGCGACATGGTCTCCGCTCCCGAGATGAACAAGATGACATACGGAACTCCGCTATGCCGATTTGGAGTCGTTGAAGAAGTTAATGGCTCGAATTACTTTGTTTGGGTGCAGCATCACTCCATCTTTGACGGATGGACCAGCCGGCTTGTTCTCGGTCTTCTGTACAGCGTCTATTTTGATGCTGATCTCCCCACCCTGCAGCCCTACTCCAACTTCATCAAGTACACGAGTAGCATCGACACTGAGGCCGGCAACGCGTACTGGCGGAAAGAGCTGAGAGAAGCCAGACGCTCGCCGTACCCCCCGTCATGCCGCCTGCCCGACCAGTCCATCAAGAACAATACCCGCGTTCTGAAGCACTCGATCGACTTTGTCCGTACCCATGACAGCTCAATCACAAAGGCCTCAATTCTGCGGGCGGCCTGGGCCATTACACTTTCGCAGTACGCCGACTCTGATGACGTCGTTTTCGGAGCCACAGTCGCGGGTCGTAATGCCCCGGTGCCTGAACTTACCGACATGCCCGGCCCTGTGATTGCTACTGTTCCCGTTCGCGTTCGTTTGGACCGTCGCAAGCCTTTGTATAGGTTCCTTCGCGATATTCAGATGCAGGCGTCGAACATGGTTGCTTATGAACAGCTTGGAATGCAGAACATCTCTAAGCTTGGCCCCGAGGCCAAGGAAGCTTGCGACTTCTCTACCCTGTTGGTCATCCAGCCTGGCCAGAAAGCTGTGAGCGAGGACTCGGTCGGTACCGTTCTTGTTGCCGCAGAAGCGGAGAAGTATAACGCCGAGGCGGCCATGGAAGGCCACTTCAACTATCCTCTGGTCATAGAATGTGGCATCTTTGACGAAACGGTTGAGCTTCGTATCACCTACCGTTCCGATATACTCAACGACCTCCAAGCCGAGGCTGTCTCTCACCACCTTGACCATGTCGTACAACAGCTTCTTGATGAGGGTAACAAGACGGTTGAAGAGGTGTCCGTTTCCGGGCCATGGGATTTCCAGAAGGCCATGAAGTGGAATGATGGACGACTCGAGCGTATCGATGCTTGTGCCCATGACCTCGTCTCCAGGATGGCTGCCAGCACTCCCCAGCACCAGGCTCTCTACTCCACCGAGGTTTCGATGACATATGAGGAGTTGGATCGAGTCACAAACTCCCTTGCCCATTATCTTGCTAGATTGGGCGTTAGACCTGAGTCCATGGTGCCCTTCTGCTTCGAGAAGTCCATCTGGGCCATCGTGGCGATGCTGGGCATTAACAAGGCAGGCGGTGTTTTCATTCCACTTGATCCTGCCCACCCAATCAAACGCCGAAACGAAATTGTTGACGAGATTGGTGCAAATATTATGCTCGTTTCCCCTGCCAATCTTGCTTCTTGCGAGACGCTGGTGCCGAACGTGATCGAGCTGTCGGCGTCCACTCTGGAGCAGATTTGCAAGCTACACAGTAGCTCTGCCCAGCTACAAGTGAAGCCATCACCTAGCAACGCAGCCTACATTCTGTTCACTTCGGGCTCCACCGGAAAGCCAAAGGGCGTCCTCATTGAGCATGCATCTCTCTGCTCTAGTGCCACGGGCCATGGCAAGGCGTATGGACTGGATAGCTCCTCCCGCGTGTTCCAATTCTCCAGCTATGCATTCGATGTCAGTCTTGGAGAGATCTTTACCACCTTGATTTTTGGTGGGACCGTTTGTGTTCCAAATGATACCGAACGCCTCCAGGATACTGCTACGTTCATCACGGCTGCGGACATCAACGTCGCCATGCTGACGTCGACTTTCCTGCGAACTCTCAACCCCAACCACGTGCCATGCATCAAGACGATGATTATTGGCGGTGAACCTCCCGCACAGGATTCATTACAGGCGTGGGTCGGCCGCGCGAGGCTCATCAACGGCTATGGTCCAGCGGAAGCTACCATTTATTGCTCGACATACACATATTCGGATCCCAATGAGAGTCCGACCAACATCGGATTCGGCGCCAACAACGCTTTGTGGGTCGTGAAAGCGGATGATTATCGGAAGTTGACACCTATTGGATGCATTGGTGAACTTCTCGTGGAAGGTCACACGCTCGCGCGCGGCTACGTCAACAACAAAACGCTCACCGATGACGTCTTTATCAAGAGTGTTCCCTGGTTGAAGAGGCCTCCCATCAGCCATCAGACACGGTTCTGCAGAACAGGAGACCTGGTGCGATACAATCCAGATGGAACGCTGATCTATCTTGGCCGCCGCGACACTCAGGTCAAGGTCCGCGGTCAGCGTATCGAACTGGCCGAAATTGAGTATGCTATCAAGACGCTGCTGCCCAATGTTAAGCAGGCCGCAGCAGACATGATCAATGTGGAAAACCGAGGCCAGCTCGGGGCATTTCTCAGCTTCAACGAGTGTGAGATGCAGAGGAACAGCGCGGACAAGACCAGCACTTTCCTTGCCATGGATGAGGCGTTGAGGGCCTCATTCAATAAGCTTACCAAGGACCTTAAAACCATCTTGCCATCGTACATGATTCCGAGTCTATTTATCCCTCTTCGATATATGCCGCTCATCACCTCCATGAAGCTTGACAGGAAAAAGCTGCGAACCATCCTAGATAACATCTCGAAGGAAGAGCTGTCTGCGTTCTCGCTAGCAAGCCAAGAGAAGATTGCGCCGACAACGGAGATGGAATTTAAGCTTCGTGATCTCTGGGCTCAGATCCTTCGCATTGATTCCGAGACGATTGGCAAGACGGATACCTTCCTAGAGGTTGGCGGCGACTCCATCAGTGCTATTCGACTCGTGAGTCTTGCGCAACAACATGGCATCGGCCTTGCTGTGGCGAACATTTTTGAGAACTCTGGCCTGGACCACATGGCAATGAGCGCCACAGCTGTGGTCAAGGACGATGATATTATTGAGCTATTTAGTATCATGGAATCGACCAAGTTGGATGTCGTCCTGGCCCAAGTCCGTGACGACTGTGGTCTCTCAAGCACCGAGGAGATTGAGGACATATACCCTTGCGCACCGCTGCAAGAAGGCTTGATGGCCCTTGCTGTGAAACAACCGGGATCATACGTCGCAAAGTATATATATCGCTTGTCCTGCAACACAGATGTAGCGAGATTCAAGGCTGCATGGGAGAAGACGATTGCTGCGTGCGGCAACCTGCGAACGCGCATTATCCTCGCCGATGGTGTCTCGATTCAAGCTCTCATGAAGGACGAACCCGCTTGGGACAATGTCGAGGATATGAATATTCGCTCATACATGGAAATGGTACACAACCTTGAGATGGGCTACGGTTCTCGTCTGAGCCGTTATGCTCTTGCCCGGGACGACCACGGCAACATGCATTTCTCCTGGACCATGCATCACGCCATTTTTGATGGCTGGTCGATGCAACTCGTCTACGAGCACCTCCTCCGTACCTACCATGAGATTGACGTACCAAAGTTACGACCCTACGCAGGATTCGTCAAGTACATTGCAGACCTCGATCATGATGCCTCCCAGAGCTACTGGCTTAAGCAGCTCGACGGTGCCAGGCGTGCAACCTTCCCGCCTGCTCGTCCTGTTGGTCAGAACAAGCCGGAAAATATCACTCGCCTCATGAAGAAGGTTGTGTCTCTGCCTCGATCTGTTGATGCCTCAATCACAAAGGCTACGGTTCTACGGGCGGCCTGGGCCGTCGTGTTGGCACGATATTGCGATACCGACGACATTTGTTTCGGTGCTACCATGTCCGGCCGCAATGCCCCGGTGCCTGGACTTGCCGACATGCCTGGACCTATGATTGCGACTATCCCTGTCAGAATTCGGTTGAATCCTGACAAGGCCGTGCCCGAGTTCCTGCGAGATATTCAACTGCAAGCCTCAGAGATGGTTGCTCACGAACAGTACGGCCTGACAAGCATCGCCAAGATTGGAGATGATGTCAAGGATGCCTGTGACTTTACAAGCCTTGTAGTCGTCCAGCCTGCGATGAAAATCACATCCGGAGATGACGGCGATGACGCCTTCAAGGCACTGTTCGCTGCCGGCGGTGCTGACCACTATGGAGCTGAGAACTCGGTTCAAAACTACTTCAACTACCCACTCGTTGTCCAGATGTTCCTTGGTAATGATAGCGTGGAGCTGCTTCTTGCGTACGATACAGACATCTTGGAAGAGTCGCAGCTCGAAGCTCTAGCCAACCACTTCGACCACGTTGTCCAACAACTGCTAAGCCAGAGTCAGGAAACCGTCGGCAAGGTTTCTGTGTCTTCCACTTGGGACTTTGAGCAGGCTATGCGATCCAACTTTGAGGAACCCGAAGTTATCGAATCTTGCGTCCATCAGCTCATTGAGAAGCAGACGGAACGGCGCCCCGATGCTCCTGCGGTAGTCGCATGGGATGGCGAATTCAGCTACCGTCAATTTAACCAAGCTGCCAATAGGTTGGCACATCACCTAGTTGATGGCTTTGGCGTCCAGCCGGATGATTTAGTCCACGTGTGCTTTGAGAAGTCCGCTTGGTTCTTTGTGTCTATCTTCGCCATCAACAAGGCTGGTGCCGCTTGGGTCCCATTTGACCCGTCTCACCCAGTTCAACGGCTGCAGGAAATTACATCAAAGACACAGTCCAAGCTCGTCCTGACTTCTAGAATGCATGCCGCCATGTGCTCTGAGCTGCTTGGAACCGTTCTGCAGGTTACACGTGAGCTTGACAACGAGCTGGCAAAGGATATAGAGCTCTCCCGTCAAGGCCCAGTTGTGAACGTGGGCCCACGTCACGCCGTATATGTCCTCTTCACATCCGGCAGCACGGGTACGCCCAAGGGCTTCATCATGGAACATGGCTCGGTTTGCACTAGCCAAACAGCCATCATTAAGCGGATGCGTCTCACATCCGACGTCCGGATGTTGCAGTTTGCTTCCTACGTCTTCGATATGTCGATTGGCGAGATTCTACCTACCTTGATTTCCGGAGCCTGTGTCTGTGTTCCGTCGGACGAGACGCGCATGAATAGCCTTCGAGAGTACATTCGCGATATGGCTATTAATTCATCTTGGATGACCCCGGCATTTGCACGAACCTTGAGGCCCGAGGAGATCCCTAGCTTGAAGCTTCTGGTTTTGGCCGGTGAAGTAGTTGGCCAAGATATTCTGGATACGTGGGTTGGTAAGGTCCGGCTTATCAATGGCTGGGGTCCTGCCGAGACCTGCGTCGTTAGCACGATCAAGGAGTTCCAGTCAACCGAGGAGTCATCCTTGGTCGTTGGCAAGCCTGTAGGTGGATACTGCTGGATCGTTGATCCTGACGACCCTCACCAGCTAGCTCCTACAGGCTGCCTCGGTGAGGTTGTCATCCAGAGCCCTACACTCCTCCGCGAGTACCTGGCAGACCCGGAACTCACCCAAGCTATAACTATTCCATCACCTAACTGGGCTCCAAAGTCTGATTCCAGCCACTGGAAGCGGTTCTATAAATCTGGAGACTTGTGCTTCTACAACGCCAAGGGTGAAATTGTCTTCTCGAGCCGCAAGGACACCCAAGTCAAGATTCGAGGCCTCCGTGTGGAGCTTAGTGAAGTTGAGCACCATGTCCGCCGAAACCTTCCCGATGCCCGCCAGGTTGCGGTTGATGTCTTCCAGGCCCATGGAAGGTCGCATCTTGTTGCTTATTTCTCGTCTACAAAAGATACACATTCTACTAGTTGTGGAGCCGCAGACGAGGGCATTTTCCTCCCCCTCGAGGAGGACATGCAACGACATCTCAGCAATATGACCAGCCAACTGAGTGTAGCGCTTCCGCGATACATGATCCCTACCATCTTTATCCCGTGTCGCTATATGCCCTCCATTACTTCCACCAAGCTCGATCGAAAGACCTTGAAGGCCCTGACGTCGGCAATCAACCGAGAGGACCTCGCCAAGTATTCTCTCGTGGGCAGTAGCAAGCGCGCACCAGAGACGGCCATGGAAGTCCGAATGCAGTCCCTATGGTCTGAGATCCTCAAAGTCTCCGTCGAATCTATCGGCCGTGACGACAACTTCTTACGTGTTGGAGGTGATTCCATCGCTGCTATCCGCCTTGTCACGCTGGCGCAACAGTCTGGCATCGCTATTACGGTTAAGGATATTTTCGAGGACCCCCGTCTATTAGCTCTTGCGGAAAAAGCTGTTGCAACTGATGGCCCTGTCGGATCAGACATGCAAGTGGAAGAGTTCAGTCTCCTGGAGGAGTCTCGACGCGAGGAAGTTCTTGGCCAGGCTATGCGCGACCGCCTGGCACTCTTGGATGGGCAGTACGTCGAAGATGCGTACCCAGCAACTCGACTACAGGAGGGCCTTATGGCTCTCGCCGTCAAGCAGCCGGCTTCGTACATTGCAAAGTACGTATACAACCTTCCTGCCCACGTGGATCCTTCACGGTTCAAGGCTGCATGGGAGCGCACTGTCGAGAAGTGTGCCAACCTGCGAACTCGGATCGTGCCTGTTGCCGGCGAAGCGGTCCAGGTGCTTATTGGAAACGATGCAAAGTGGGAGTCCAGCCAAGGACACAACCTACGCAATTTCATGGACTTGGTCAAGGAGCTCCAGATGGGCCACGGCTCACGACTATGCCGCTATGCTATGGTGGAAGACGGGGGTAACAACCACTTTGTGCTAGTCATTCACCACGCCGTCTTCGATGGCTGGACTCATGGTCTAGTTAACAATACCCTCTACGCCGAGTTCATGGGCACTGCCGTCACGGAAATTAAGCCATTTGCAGGCTTCATCAAGTACGCCAAGAAGATTGATACGGAAGGCGCCCGTGAGTTCTGGTCTTCTCAACTTGAGCATGCCACCAAAGCTACATTCCCTCCAGCTGGAAACCAGTCCCGCACCTCCACCCGGCTTATGTCTACAAATATCGACTTTGCGGATCTTGAAGACTCATCCCTAACTCAAGCCACGATTGTTCGTGCCGCTTGGGCAATTGTTCTTGCGCGCTACTGCGATTCAAACGACATTTGCTTTGGTACAACTGTTTCCGGTCGCAATGCTCCTGTTTCTGGCCTGGAAACAATGGCCGGCCCAATGGTGGCTACTGTTCCGGTCCGAGTGGCGCTTGATCGCGAGAAGTCAATCTCGAGCTTCCTTGGCGATATCCAGAGCCAAGCGGCCGCAATGATTCCATACGAGCAGTACGGTATGCAGAACATCATCAGACTCAGCCCCGAAGCCAAAGAAGCTTGTGATTTCTCCAGCTTGCTCGTTATTCAGCCAAGCGCACGTGGCGGCGCAACCATCGACCACATTGAGCAAAACCTGATGGTCTCTGGCAATGGCGACAACTATGAAGCAGATGAGGCTATGGAGGGTTACTACACATACCCACTCGTTCTCCAGGCCCAGATGGGCGAGGATTACATCAATTTGCTTCTCATCTACAACTCTTCGGTTGTGAGTGAGCCGCAAATGTCCGCCCTGACAACTCACTTCAGCCACGTTGTGCAGCAACTTCTTGGCGACACGAAACAGCCTCTCAGCAAGATCTCCCTAACTGGCCCTTGGGATATGCAACAGGCACTTGAGTGGACCCCTCAAGATCATCCTGTGCTGCGCGAATGCGTGCACGATCTCATATCAGCCCAGGCTAGGCGCTCCCCTAACCACCAGGCTGTCTACTCCTCTGACGGCAGCCTATCTTATGCGGAGCTTGACATTGCGTCTGACCGATTTGCCAACCACCTCGCTAGCCTTGGGGTTAGGCCCGAAACCATGGTCCCCATGTGCCTCGAGAAGTCAATCTGGACGATTGTGGCCATGATCGGTATCATGAAATCTGGTGGCGTCTTCATTCCACTTGACCCATCTCATCCATACAGTCGTCGCCAGGGCTTCGTCAAAGAGGCGGGAACATCACTGATGGTCGTCTCCCCAACAACCGCTGCCTCCTGTGAGGACATGGTTCAAACTGTCGTCGAGCTTTCTGCTGGCCTCATCTCGGAAATACCGAATGCTCTGTCACAGTCCAGGATCCGTCCAGCTCCTAGCAATGCGGCTTACGTTCTCTTCACCTCTGGCTCTACCGGCAAGCCAAAGGCCATAGTCGTGGACCACTCTGCGTTGTCCTCCAGTATCATTGGATATGATCGGGCATATCACTTGGAGCCCAAGGATCGTGTGCTACAATTCTCAAACTATGTCTTTGATGTTAGTTTGAGTGAGATTTTAGAGACTTTGGTCTTTGGAGGGACTGTGTGTGTTCCTTCAGAGAATGAACGCATCGAAGACTTGGCCAGCTTCATTGCAAAGGCCAATATCAATGTGGCGATGTTGACCTCGTCGTTCTTGCGGACCTTGAACCCGAATGACGTCCCTACTCTGGATATGTTATTGCTTGTCGGAGAGCCGCCGACTCGAGACATTATTCAAACATGGTTCCAGCGGGCCAAGATCATCAACGCATATGGTCCATCGGAAGCGTCCATTTTCTGTGCTTCACACCACTATAAGTCTCCTGATGAGAGCCCTACCACTGTCGGACGTGGATTTAGTGGTGCCTGCTGGATCGTGGAGCCTGATGACCCGAACCTGCTGGCCCCGATCGGCTGCGTTGGTGAAATCCTGCTTCAGAGGCACATGGCTCGTGGATACCTCAACAACGGAGAGTGGAGTCAGCGAGTGTTCATCAAGAACATCTCTTGGCTTCCGACTACATGTGACGACACAAGGAAGTTCCATAAGACCGGCGACTTAGCTAGATACCACTTTGACGGCACGATCGAATACCTTGGCCGACGGGACACACAGGTCAAGGTTCGCGGATACCGTATTGAGCTGGGCGAGATCGAGTATACCATCAAAAAGCTCCTCGCAAGCCTGGAAGACGTCGCTGTTGACGTTATCGAGAAAGACTCTCGCCAGTCATTGGTCGCATTCATGTCGTTCAATGTCATTGATGCCAGCGAAAGTGACATACTGTCCGCCATGTCGGAAGCCGTGAGCGACACACTTTCCGATCTCAAAGATGGTCTAAGCGCCACACTCCCAGGCTACATGGTCCCCAATATGTTCTTGCCTCTCACTCGCATGCCACGCCTCACTTCCATGAAGGTTGACAGATTGCGACTGAGAGCTTTAGCACGAAGTCTGTCGCCCGAGGACCAGGCGGTGTACTCGTTGGCCAATAAGGACAAGATAATACCCACAACGGATTCAGAGTTGAGGCTGCGAGCACTCTGGTCTCAGGTTATTGGCTGTAGCCCGAGAGATATTGGCAAAACCGACAGCTTCCTCCAGGTTGGAGGAGACTCTATCCGCGCCATTCAGCTTGCTGCCCTGGCCCAAGACAAGGGCTTCAACCTGTCTGTGGCGACCATCTTCCAGAACCCTACTTTGGATACCATGGCTGTCATTGCAACCGAGGACCAAGTTCAGACTGTCTACGACGCTGAGCCCTTTACGTTGATTCCGACAGATGGCATCGAGTCTCTAAAGTCTTCCATACAGTCACAGTGCGTGCTGCCTGACGCAGCTGTCATTGAGGATGTGTATCCTTGCACCCCTCTCCAGGGTGCTTTGATGGCACTCTCAATTAAGCAGCCCGGGTCCTACATATCGCAGTTTGTCTTCCGTATTCCGAGAAACATTGAAACAGCCCGTTTCAAGACAGCTTGGGAGACCACCATTGAGCGCTGTGGAAACCTTCGCACACGCATCGTGGCCACCGATGGCTCTTATCAGCAGGCCGTTATCAAGAACGAACCCGAATGGGAAAAAACAGCCAGCATGGATCTAGGAACGGTACTGTCGTCTTACGAAGGCGTTCAAATGGCTGCTGGATCTCGTCTTTGCCGCTATGCTCTCGTTGAAGAGGTTGACGGCGAGCGCTATTTCGTTTGGGTCATGCATCATGCTATATTCGACGGCTGGTCGAATGCTCTGATCCTGGGCACCCTTTACAAGACATACCACGGTAGACCTGCGCAGTCGCTGAAGCCATACAGCAGCTTCATTAACTACACGCTTCAGGTCGACTCCGAAGCCGCTGAATCGTTTTGGAGGGCTCAACTACAGAATGCCCAGAAGGCGGCATTCCCTCGAACCAACGTGGCGAAGTCGAAGGCTGCTAGCCGGGTCATGCGCAGGTCCCTTGACTTCTCCAACCTACGCAAGACATCCGTCACGAAGGCCTCAATCATGAGAGCCACTTGGGCCATTATCCTTGCGCGATACTGTGATACCAAAGACGTCTGCTTTGGTTCGACCGTTTCGGGCCGCAACGCGCCATGCCCTGGATTGGCCGAGATGACTGGCCCAACAATTGCCACGGTCCCGGTTCGCGTTATCATGGACATGCAGCAGCCAGTTGTGGACTTCCTCCAGCAAATCCAAGACCAGACTACCGCTACAACGCCTTATGAGCAATTCGGTCTGCAAAATATTGCCCAGCTGAGCCGAGATGCGAAGGCTGCTTGCGGGTTCTCCAGTCTGCTGGTGATACAGCCAGTCGCTGATCAAGACGCTGCGCCAGAGGATCTTGTTCTTGCTCCTACTTCTCAGAATAGCCGGCTCGATGGAGCCGGCGAATTCTTCAACTATCCTCTTGTCCTGGAGGGCAAGATCTCGCCTACTTCGGTTGAGCTGGTCGTGACCTACCACTCCAATGCCCTCAGCGATCGTCAGGTTGAGGCTCTGTCGGAGCAATTTAGCCATGTTGCACAGCAACTAATCAAGCAAGATAACTCTGCGTTACTTGGCAACGTTTTTGTTGCTGGACCATGGGACTTGCAGACTGCCACGGGCTGGAACACTCTGGAGCCCATGGTTGTCAATGCCTGCCTCCATGACGTGGTTTCTGAGCAGGCCTGGCGATTGCAGACCAAGGAGGCCATCTTCACGACTGAATGCAGCATGACTTATGCCGAACTTGGTCGCTTGACAGACCAGATCGCCAGGCATCTCTTCGACCTTGGAGTCAGGCCCGAAACAAAGGTCCCGTTCTGCATTGAGAAGTCCTACTGGGCGATCCTCGCTATGGTCGGCATCATGAAGGCTGGCGGCGTATTTATTCCGCTCGACGCGTCTCATCCAGTCAATCGCAGAGAGGTCCTCATTGAGGAAGTTGGTGCCAGGTTCCTCATCGTCTCCCCTACCACGGCTGGATCCTGCAAGGATATGGTACCTACTACGGTAGAGTTGTCTCCGAAGCTCATCGCCCAGCTTGCCTCTTCATCGAAGGAAGACATTCCATTTGAGCACAAGCCTGGCCCCGGAAACGCTGCATATATTCTCTTTACATCCGGATCTACTGGAAAACCGAAAGGCATTGTCATCGAGCACTCCGCCATCTGTACTAGCTTGTTAGCTCAGGGCAGGGCTTTTGGAATCGGGGAGCATACCCGATATCTGCAGTTCGCTAGCTACGTCTTTGACGCGAGCATTTCCGAGATATTCTCCACCCTCATGTTCGGAGGCACCATCTGTGTTCCCGACGAAACAGAACGACTTCAGAATGTATCCGCTTTCATGGCTGCCGCGCAAGTGAACACAGCGCTCCTGACGCCTTCCTTCGTTAGAACCTTGAAGCCCGAGAAAGTGCCTTCACTTCGCACCTTGATTATTGGTGGCGAAGCCTCTGGAAAGGATACCATTCAAACTTGGCAGGAACATGTGAAGCTTGTCAACGCCTATGGCCCCACGGAGGCCTGTATCGCTTGTGCGTCGAACGTGTTCAAGTCTCCCGCCGACTCTCCAGGAACCATTGGCCGTCCCATCACCGGGCCCAACTGGATCGTTGACCCCGATAATCACAACCAACTCACTCCCATTGGCTGTGTTGGCGAGCTTTTGGTTCAAGGACATGCCCTTGCTCGTGAATACATCCATGAGCCTAAGAAGACCAACGCGGCTTTCATCACCCACGTTGACTGCCTGCCCCTCTCGGAACACCGCCGACGTTTCTACAAGACGGGAGATCTAGTCAGATACAACTCTGATGGCACGCTAGAGTATGTTGGGCGAAACGATTCACAACTGAAGCTTCGCGGGCAGCGCATTGAAGTTACCGAAATCGAGTATGCCATCAAAGCCGCAACCTTCGCAGTGGAGCATGTGGCTGTTGATAAGATTCATACCGAGACAGGTGATGCTCTGCTGGCATTTTTCAGCCTCAAAGACAAGGATGGCCAGCGAGAAAGCGAGATTGGGGGATCGCTGCTTCACATGGACGACACGGTACGCTCTACCATCACCACCATCACGGAGAGTATCAGGGATGGTCTTCCATCTTATATGGTTCCCTCTTTCTTCATTCCGCTGGCTTCTATGCCGTTTGTTTCTTCTATGAAGCTTGATAGGAAGCAACTTCACGGCCTGGCTTCCAAGCTCTGTTCTGAGGACCTATCTAATTTCGTGGTTGCTGCAACTAAAGAGAAGGTCGACCCAACGACGGAGATGGAGTTCAAGCTGCGGGGCCTCTGGGCTCAAATCCTTAAAATCTCTACCGAAGATATCGGAAAGACCGATAAGTTCCTAGAGATTGGTGGGGACTCAATTACTTCCATCCACTTGGTCTCTCTTGCCCAAGAACACGGCATCGGCCTCACAGTCTCCAACATCTTCGAGGATTCTACGCTTTCGCGTTTGGCGGTTATCGCCATGCTTGGTGATGGGTCAAACGAATTCGAATCGGAGCCCTTTGGCATGATCCCGCCTGCTGAGCTCGAAGTGTTCATGGCCTCTGTTCGTGACCAGTGCAACCTCCCCGAGCATCAAGAGATTGAAGACATGTACCCGTGCACTCCGTTGCAGGAAGGCATGATGGCCCTGGCTGTGAAACAACCGGGTTCATATATCGCCAAGCACGTCTATCGGCTTGCTGAATCCGTGGACACTGGTCGATTCATAAATGCGTTTGAGCAGACAATGCAGCACTGCGCCAACCTACGCACCAGAGTTGGTCTCGTTGGGGACACTTGCGTTCAGGCCATCATCAAAAACGAGACTGAATGGGAGCCTGCAGATCATCATAACCTGGACTCATTTATGGGATACATCGGCAACGTCCAGATGCAGTACGGCACTAGGCTTTCCCGCTACGGTCTCGTCACCCACGACGATGGACACGTATATTTCGTTTGGATCATGCACCACGTTGTTTTTGATGGTTGGTCCGTAAATCTGATGATGGATACGCTTTATAAAGCGTACTGGGATAAGCCTGTTGACACACTTGGGCCATACGCCAGCTTTATCAAATACACCACCTCCGTCGACAAGGAAGAGACTGCCAACTTCTGGCTTGATCAGCTTTACAACGCGAAGAAAGCCACATTCCCGCGCATTACAACCACTCGAACCCCAAGCAAGGTTACCAAGAAGACTATTTCTATTCCAGAATCCACCAATCGACCCGTCACCATGGCCACAGTTCTCCGCGCAGCCTGGGCCCTTGTCCTTGCTCGTTACTCGGACACTGACGACATCTGCTTTGGCACAGCCATTTCGGGACGCAACGCCCCTGTCCCGGGGTTGGCTACCATGGCCGGGCCGGCAGTGACCACTCTTCCCGTGCGAATCCGTCTCGATCGCGCGCAAACTGTACCTGAATACCTCAATGGGGTTCAGGCTCAGGCACGCGAAATGGTACCATTCGAGCAGTTTGGTCTGCAAAATATCGCAAAGCTTAGCCTTGATGTGAAAGATGCCTGCGACTTCTCGAGCTTGCTGGTTGTTCAACCTATCCAAAAGATCTTTTCCTCGAACGTTGGAGAGGAAGGCCAGATACTCGTATTTAGTGAGGCGGAGGACCGACGCGTCCAGGGTAGCATGGGAGATTATTTCAGCTACTCGCTTGTTCTCCAGGCCTTCCTGGCAGATAATCAGGTCGACCTGCACATTACATACGATCCGTCGGTTCTTGACGAGATACAGCTTGTTGCTCTCTCGAACCAGTTCGGACATGTTGTTCAGCAACTGCTAACACAGAGCGATCGTTCCCTTGGCTCCCTCTGCATTGCCGGTCCCTGGGATCTTCAGCAGGCAATTGCATGGAACAGCGAAGAGCCCGAGATTGTCGACACCTGTGTCCATCAGCTAATCGAGAAACGAGCCGAGATGCAACCTCATTCCCCAGCAATTCATGCTTGGGACGGCCAGTTTACATACAAGGAGTTCAACAGCGCAGCTAACCGACTAGCTCATTACCTTGTTGATGAGCTGGACGTTCAACTTGACGAACTGGTACACGTGTGTTTCGAGAAGTCAGCTTGGTATATCATCTCTATTCTCGCTATCAACAAGGCTGGTGCCGCGTGGGTACCACTCGAACCCCAGCACCCACATCGTCGCCTACAGCAAGTGGTTGGACAGACGCATGCTAGAATTGCCTTGGCGTCTAGTACTCACGCGCCGCTATGCTCCGAGCTTGTTGAACATGTCGTTGAAGTCACGGATTCCTTCGATAAGAAGTTGGCCAGGGGCGAACAACGCACTTTGCGCGGCCCCGTTGTCAACGTTACAACAAGCAACGCGGCATATGTTCTGTTTACGTCCGGATCCACAGGCACACCAAAAGGCTTCGTTCTGGAACACGGCTCCGTATCTACCAGCCAATTAGCGATTGGCAGGCGACTCAAGATGCGCTCCGGCGCCAGGACGTTGCAATTCGCATCTCACGTCTTCGATCTGTCCATTGGAGAGATCGTCGCCCCCCTGATGTTCGGCGCTTGCCTTTGTGTCCCCTCCGAGTTTACCCGCGTGAACAACATCGTGGAGTTCATTCGTGAGATGAGAGTCAATTGGCTCTTCTTCACGCCTGCGTTCGCTCGCACAATCCGTCCCGAAGAAGTTCCATCTGTCGAGATGCTGATTTTAGCCGGCGAAGCTGTCGGCCAAGACCTCTTCGATACCTGGTTTGGCAAGGCGCGCTTCGTCAACGCCTGGGGCCCTGCCGAGACCTGTGTCTTTGCCACACTTCAGGAATGGTCGGCATCCGATGAGTCGCCCCTCACGATCGGAACTCCTGTCGGCGGCAAGACCTGGCTGGTTGACCCGGATGACCCTCAAAGACTGGCTCCAATTGGGACCGTTGGCGAAGCAGTCGTTCAGGGTCCTACTATTCTTCGCGAATATTTGGCCAATCCCGAAAAGACGCGAGAGTACATTCTATCACACATCCCGTCATGGGTTCCTCGTCGCGACCAGCAGCACTGGAACAGGATGTACAAAACCGGCGATCTCTGCCGCTACAACTCCAACGGCACGATAGAATTCGTGTCCCGCAAGGATACGCAAGTCAAAATCCGCGGTCTTCGGGTGGAGTTGAGTGAAGTTGAGCATCACGTAGAGCGCAGCCTCCCAGGTGTCCGTCAGGTTGCTGTCGACGTCTTCAAGACCGAAGTTGCTGCTAATCTCGTGGCCTACATCTGCTTTACGGATGAAGAGAGGACGACAGAAACCTCTGATTGGGGTCTGGAAGACGTCTTTCTCCCTCTTACCTCTGAGCTGAAGCAGCAGCTTAGTGAAATGCTTGGTGAGCTCAGTGTTTCACTGCCGCGCTACATGATCCCAACGATGTTTATGCCATGCTCTTTCATGCCATACACAATCACGACGAAGCTAGATCGCAGAACGCTACTGCGGCTGACTGAAAACTTGGGTCATGAGGACCTTGCGCGTTACTCTCTTGAGAATGGAGAGAAGCGGGCACCGGAGACACCGATTGAGGTCAGGTTAAGGAAGCTTTGGTCTGACATACTCAACATCCCTGCTGAGTCCATTGGACGAGACGATAGCTTCCTGCGTATTGGCGGTGACTCGGTGGCTGCTATTCGCCTCGTTTCAGCCGCTCGCGAGTCTGGTCTTCATTTTACAGTTCAGGACATCTTCAATGACCCCAGACTGTTGGCCATGGCATCAAGGGTAGCCAAGGAAGCCTCAGGCAATTCTGTCGAGGTCGCTCAGTTTGACTTGCTGGAGAAAGCAGACCATGTTTTCATTACCGGAAGAGACGTTCAAGAACAACTGTCCCTCGCCGCCAATCAGTCCATCAAGGATGCGTACCCAGCCACCAAGCTCCAGCAAGGTCTCATGGCGTTGGCAATTAAGCAGCCTGGCTCCTATATTGCAAGACACATCTACAAGCTACCAAGCCACGTTGACGAGTTCCGCTTTGTGGCGGCCTGGTCTCGCACTGTTGAGGCCTGTGCCAACCTTCGCACAAGAATTGTGCGTCACAACGAGTCTACACTTCAGGTATTGGTAGACAACGACGTACACTGGGAACCAACTCAGGATCAGACGATGCGGAGCTATATGGACAGCACAAAGAACATCGAGATGGTATACGGTTCCAGGCTCTGCCGCTACGCATTGGTTGCTGAGCCCAGCGGGGACCGATATTTCGTGACAATCATGCACCACGCGGTGTTTGATGGCTGGAGTATGGGACTCATACTAGAGAACCTCGTTCTTGCCTACCATCAGGCCCCTCTGCGCTCGTTACGACCGTATGCCAACTTCATCAAATATACTCTTGATATCGATGAGACGGCTTCCAGCGACTTCTGGATGGCACAGCTCAAGGACGCCTCCAAGGCAACCTTCCCATCCACCAGCACCCTTTCCTCAAAGAGCGTTACACGCCTTATGACGACTGTCGTTGACTTCCACCGCCACACCAACAGGTCGATTACCAAAGCCACGATTTTGCGTGCTGCTTGGTCTATCATTTTGGCGAGGTACAGCGATGCTGATGATGTTTGCTTTGGAACTACAGTGTCAGGCCGCAACGCACCGGTACCGCACCTGGAGACCATACCAGGACCTACGGTTGCGACTATCCCTGTTCGTGTTCGTCTAAACCGAGAGCAGAGCATACTACAGTTCCTTGAGGATATCCAATCCCAGGCCTCAGCTATGGTTCCATTCGAGCAGTTTGGAATACAAAACATAGCAAGACTTAGCCCCAACGCCAAGGACGCTTGCGATTTTGCTAGTTTGCTTGTTATTCAGCCGAGCTACAGCTCTGGAAGTGCTGAGCAGAAGCCAGAGGACATTGTCTTCACGGCTGCTGAAAACGATGCTTTCTCTTCTGAAGAAGCCATGGATGGCTACTTCAGCTACCCCCTGGTTATCCAACCTGCCATTGCTGACAAGCATGTTGACTTGCTGTTGACCTACGACAGCACAATCCTCAGCGAACAACATATCGTTGCTCTGTCCCACCAGTTCAATCACGTGGTACAGCAGCTACTTGAGCAAGATGAACGCCCGCTGACAGATGTGTCTGTAACTGGTCCGTGGGACGTGGAGCAGGCCTTTTCTTGGTCCAAATCTAATCACCCCGTGCTTGAGACATGCATTCATGACTTGATCTCCGAGCAAGTTGCCAACTTCCCCGACCAACCCGCTCTTGTGTCGACGAGTGGCAGTCTCGCGTACGCTGAGTTGGAGCATCTTTCTGATGTTCTTGCCGATTCCCTTGCCCTAGAAGGCGTCCGTCCCGAGACTGTGGTTTCTTTCTGCCTTGAGAAGTCAATCTACGCCGTTGTGGCCATGGTTGGTATCATGAAGGCTGGCGGTGTGTTCGTGCCTCTTGATCCATCCCACCCGATAACTCGCCAGCAGGCCATCATCAGAGAGGCAGGGGCGACATTGGTCATCGTTTCGCCGCAAACTGCGCCGTCATTCAACAGCATTGTCGATCAGACAATTGAGCTTTCTCCGGCACGTTTGTCCCAGCTGTCCCAGAGATATTCGAGTGCGACGCAGCGTGTAAAGCCCACGGGAAGCAATACGGCCTATATCCTCTTCACATCAGGATCGACTGGTAAGCCCAAGGCAATCGTGGTTGACCATGCAGCCCTTTCCTCCAGCATTAAGGGCTTTGGTAGGGCCTATCACTTTAACAATTCCTCTCGCGTTTTGCAATTCTCCAGCTACGTGTTTGACGTGAGCTTGAGCGAGGTCCTCGAGACTTTAGCCTTTGGAGGCACTGTTTGCGTTCCATCTGACGAGGAACGTGTTGAGGGTCTTTCTAAGTTCATCACGACCAACCAAGTCAACACTGCTATGCTCACTTCGTCTTTCCTCCGTACCCTTCGACCGGAAGAAGTTCCAAGTCTATCCACCTTGATACTTGTTGGCGAGCCGCCAACCAAGGATAACCTGCAAACCTGGTTCGGTCGTGTGAGCATTATCAACGCGTACGGACCCTCTGAAGGATCTATCTTCTGCGCATCTCACCTTTATACCTCTCCGGACGAAGTCCCTACCAATATTGGCCAGGCTTTCAGCGGTGCTTGCTGGATCGTGGAACCTAATGACTATAACCGGCTTGCCCCTATTGGCTGTATTGGCGAGATTTTGCTCCAACGCCATATGGCTCGCGGCTACCTCAATGACGAGGAGAGAACACGAGGGGCATTTATGAAGAGTGCCAAGTTCTTGCCTAGATCCGACAACGACACGCGTAATTTCCACAAGACCGGTGACCTGGGCAGATACAACGCCGACGGCACGATCGAATATCTTGGGCGTCGCGATACTCAGGTCAAAATCCGAGGTTACCGAATCGAGCTCGGAGAAGTTGAATACAATATCAAGAGCTTGATCACCAGCGCTAAACACGTGGCCGTCGACGTTGTTGGTCAAGAAGGCCATGACATATTGGCAGCATTCATCAGCTTCTCTGACGAGTCTCTTGTCACCGATGGCGCATCAAAGTCAAATGACCTTCCCGCTTCCCTCCTGCGAATGAGCGAATCGATTCGCCAGGAGCTGGGCACACTGATCGATGACCTAAAGGCTATCCTTCCGGGGTACATGGTTCCAAGTTTGTTCTTCCCTCTTGGGAGCATGCCATTCAATACCTCTCTCAAGGTGGACCGACAGCGACTCCGCTCTCTCCCCAAGGGCATGGCCGCGGAAGAACTCGTTGCGTATAACCTGGCCACTCGTGATAAGGTCGCCCCTGTTACCGAAACAGAGACGAAGCTTCGAGACCTCTGGGCCCAGTTGCTGGGCCTCAACCCCGACGCAATCGGGAGAAATGACAGCTTCCTCGAGCTCGGTGGCGACTCTATTACGGCCATTCAGTTGGTTGCCATGGCGCAGCAAGCTGGTTACAGCCTCTCTGTGGCTATGATTTTCCAAAATCCTCAACTGTTTACCCTTGCAGAGGCTGCTGATAAGGGTACAGCCTCAATGACACTCAAGGCAGAGCCTTTTAGTCTGCTGGAGGCTGATCACGCTGAAACTATTCTCTCGTCCATTCAGCCTCAATCCCAGCTGGGTGGCGATTATGAAATCGAGGATGCGTATCCATGCACACCACTGCAATCTGGGCTTATGGCGTTGGCTACCAAAAAACCCGGTTCGTATATCGCGAGAAACGTATACCGGATCGCTGAGCACGTCGACCTAGATCACTTCCGTGCCGCTTGGGAAATCGCACTGCGCATTTGCAGCAATTTGCGAACCCGTATCGTGGTCGTTGATGGTTCCCACATCCAGGCTGTGATCAAGGAAAACACTACCTGGGAGGAGACTGACAAGAGCCTAAACGAGTTCATGGGCACAACTGCTCAGGATTACCATATGGGTTATGGCTCTCGTCTATGTCATTACGCCATCCTAACTGAGTCTTCTGGAGAGAATTACTTTGTCTGGATAATGCACCATGCTATCTTTGACGGCTGGAGCAATGGTATTGTGCTTAGCACGTTGAACAGCGCATATCATGGTATGGAACTTCGAAGTCTAGAACCTTATTCTGGCTTTATTAAGTATACCATGGAACACGACTCGGAGGACGCTAGCACATTCTGGAAGGCGCAGCTCAAGGACGCCCAGAAAGCCACGTACCCGCCAACTGACCGCATTGCTCACCCTGAGGGGTCGCCTCGCCACACTGCCAGCCGTGCGATCCGAAAGACCATCAATCTGAGCGGTGTCTCTGCCAAGTCCATCACTAAGGCATCCGTACTTCGTGCTACTTGGGCCATAGTTCTGGCCCGTTACTGCGAAACACAGGATGTATGCTTCGGGTCCACAGTGTCGGGTCGCAATGCCGCGGTCACTGGCCTCACAGAGATGCCCGGTCCGACGATTGCCACAGTTCCTATCCGCATAGTTCTTGACCGGAACCAGCGCGTTTCTCAGTTCCTTCAGGGTATCCAGACGCAAGCATCCGACATGACCGCGTATGAACAGTTTGGCCTCCAACACATTTCCAAGCTAAGCCAGGAAGCTCAGGAGGCTTGCGACTTTAGCAGCCTTCTTGTCGTCCAGCATGCTCAGAAGGCCTCTAATGCTTCTTTCAGCGACGATTTCATCCTTGCTCCTCCAAGCCGGAAGGACAGCGATGAAGAAGACGAGGCATCTGCCAGCCAGTTCAACTACCCCCTGGTTCTTGAGGGTAACGTTTTGGATGATCAGGTAGAACTGGTTATCACTTACCGCGAAAATATCTTGTCCACCTCCGAAATGGGCGCATTGTCGCATCAATTCGAGCACGTGGCTCAACAAATTGTTACCCAACAGGACATCAGCCTCGGGAGCATTTCTGTTGCTGGTCCCTGGGACCTGAATGCTGTTAGTGGATTCAACGAGACATGTGTTCCGACAATTGAAAGGTGTCTCCACGACATGGTGTCAGAACAGGCCCATCTGAGTCCTACCAAGGAAGCCATCTATTCGACGGAGAAGAGCCTCACGTACGCAGAGCTTGACTACATCACCACCCAGCTTGCCGCATACCTGTCGCAGCTCGGTGTACGACCTGAAACTAGGGTACCGTTCTGTTTTGAGAAGTCGATATGGACCATCATTGCTATGGTTAGTATCATGAAGGCTGGAGGCATATTCATTCCGCTTGACCCTTCGCATCCGTTCGATCGTCGCAAGGGGCTTATTGACGACCTCGAAGCCCGCTTCATGATCGTCTCTCCTACGACTGCCTCATCTTGCGATGGCCTTGTTGAAAACATGGTGGAGCTGTCAGACGCTCTGGTGTCGCACCTGACCTCCAATTTGCAAATGCAGAGCTCTTCTATCGTTAAAGCAGGCCCCAGCAACGCCGCCTACATTCTCTTTACCTCGGGTTCCACTGGCAAGCCAAAGGGCATCATCATCGACCATCGTGGCATCTGCACAAGCTTGGCGGGACAAGGCGCCATGTTTGGAATGAGCAGTCAATCTCGTTACCTCCAGTTCGCAAACTACGTCTTCGATGCCAGCATCAGCGAAATTTTCTCGACGCTTCTCTTTGGAGGTACAGTCTGTGTGCCCTCTGATGCGGAACGCTTGCAGAGCACTGCCAAGTTCATGACAAAATCTCGTGTCAATACAGCTCTTCTAACACCCTTCTTTGTTCGAACTCTTACCCCGGCAGAGGTCCCAACATTGACGACGCTCATTGTTGGTGGTGAGGCGCCAGCCAAGGATACTTTGAGTGTTTGGCAACCATATCTCACTCTTATAAATGCCTATGGACCTACCGAGGTTTGCATTGCTTGTGCTGCGAACCTTTTCCAATCGCCAAACGACTTGTGCACCGTCATTGGCCGTAATCTCGTCGGACCAAACTGGGTCGTCGACCTCGATACTGATCGACTGACTCCTGTGGGATGCGTTGGTGAGCTCGTTGTTCAGGGCGATGCCCTCGCTTGTGGCTATCTCAACGATGAAGAAAAGACCAAGCAGGCTTTCATCAATCGCCTTGGATGTCTTCCGCCATCTGCAGCACGTCATACCCAGAGGTTCTACAAGACTGGCGATCTAGTCAAGTACAAGTCAGACGGCGCCCTGGAATATGTTGGGCGAAAGGACTCTCAACTCAAGCTCCGTGGCCAGCGTATCGAGCTCGGTGAAATTGAGCACGCTATGAAGGATGCTATGCCACGTATTGAGCATATAGCTGTGGATATGCTACGTGGAAATGCCGGTGACGCTCTCCTGGCGTTCTTCACCTTCAACGAGAAGCGTGTCAGAACCGACGAGCTCAATAGCGCGGACTTCTCGGACTATCTCCTTAACGTCGACGAGGCCTTAGAGGAAGCACTTGTGGTCGTCGTCGAGAAGCTCAAGATCTTTCTTCCCTCTTACATGATTCCGACCTTCTTCTTGCCACTCTCATGCATGCCGTTTGTGTCATCCATGAAGCTCGATAGGAAGCGTCTCAAGAGCCTTGCAACAGATCTGTCCTCTACTGAGCGATTAGCATCCTATTCGTTGGCTAGGGGGCAGAAGGTTGGACCCTCGACCGAGATGGAATTCAAGCTACGTGATATTTGGGCTCGTGTCCTTAAGCTTGAGCCACAGGCGATTAGCAAGAACGACCGATTCCTTCAAATTGGCGGTGACTCAATTACTGCTATTCATGTTGTATCGCTGGCTCAGGTGCAAGGAATTAGCCTGACGGTATCTGGCATCTTCGAAGATTCGAGACTATCTAGCATGGCTGCTACCGCAGGTGTTGCCGACCAAGCCATGTTTGAGACGGAGTCATTTAGTTTGCTCCCCGTTTCAGAACTCGAAGATATTCAGACTGCCGTCAAGACTCAATGCAACCTATCCGAGAAGGAGGTTGTTGAGGATGCTTATCCATGCACGTCGCTACAGGAGGGCCTTATTGCACTGGCTGAGAAGCAGCCAGGATCATACATCGCAAGGCATATTTACCGAATCCCCGAGCACGTTGATGTAAACCGATTCAAGGTGGCTTGGGAGAAGACGTTGGAGCTTTGCGGGAATCTTCGGACCCGCATCGTTCAGCTGCCTTCGGGATCCTCAGTCCAGGCAGTAGTCCGGAACGATGTCAGGTGGGAATCAGTCAATAACCTCAACCTGAGTTCCTACATTGCGGAGGTAGCCAACATCAGAATGACATATGGCTCGCGCCTGTGTCGATACGCCATGGTGCAGCAGCCCGATGGTCAGAACTATTTCGTTTGGGTTCTTCATCACACCGTTTTTGATGGTTGGTCTGTGAGCCTGGTTTTGAAGACCCTGCACCAAGTCTATCTAGAGCAGGAGGTGGAGTCACTTTACAAATATGCAAGCTTCATCAAGTACACGGAGAGCATCGACCACGACAAAGCTTGCAACTTCTGGGCAGGGCAGTTGCAGGATGCCAAGAGGGCTACTTTTCCTCGCCAGTCCAACTCTGAATCGCGGGCAGCGAGTCGCAGCTTGAAGAAGAGGATCCGGCTGACACAGCCCGCTGGCTCAGCAATCACCAAAGCATCCGTCCTTCGCGCTGCCTGGGCCGTTCTTCTCTCTCGATACTGCGATAGCGATGATGTGACCTTTGGTACCACCGTATCCGGCCGGAACGCTCCAGTTACAGGCGTTAGCAGCATTCCTGGCCCGGCTATTGCCACAGTCCCCGTTCGTCTGAGGATTGATTCCCAGAAGTCAGTTGTGGATCTGCTCCGTCATGTGCAGGACCAAGCCTCTGAAATGGTTGCCTTTGAGCAATTTGGTATCCAGAAAATCGCCAAACTCAACGATGATGCCAAGGATGCTTGCGACTTCACGAGCTTGCTCGTCATTCAACCCATTCAGCAAATGTTCGGCTATCGAGAGGGTAGTACCCCCAAGGACCAGATCCTCGATGCAGGAGGCAACTATGATGAGCTTTCAAGCCAGGACATGAACAACTACTTCAGCTACCCGCTTGTCTTGCAGTGCTTCATTATGGAAGACCACACTGAACTCGACTTCACCTATGATCCATCGGTGCTAGCCGAATTAGAGCTTGTCGCCATTTCCAACCAGCTCGAGCACATTGTCCAGAGTCTTTTAACCAAGGCCGAGAAGCAGCTCAGCCAGCTGCCGATGGTCGGTCCTTGGGACTTGGAACAGGCCATGGAGCGCAACTCCGAGCGCCCTGAAATCGTTGACGCTTGTTTTCATCACCTCTTCGAGAAGCAGGCTAAAGCTCGTCCGCATGCCATAGCACTGCGAGACTTGGACTGTGAATTCACGTACCGCGATCTCAATGGTGCGGCTAATAGGCTGTCCCACCATCTCGTCAACAGCTTGTCTGTGCAGGCAGACGAGTTTGTCCACGTCTGCTTCGAGAAATCTGCCTGGTACTTTGTTGCTATCCTAGCCATTAACAAGGCTGGCGCGGCTTGGGTTCCGTTGGATCCTTCACATCCAGTTCAACGCCAGCGCGAGATTGTGTCTCAGACCAAGGCCAAGCTTGCGTTGACTTCTATTGCCAATGCTTCCATGTGCTCTGACCTGGTTTCGTCTGTGCTTGAGGTGTCACCAGCCCTGGACATGCAGTTATCTCACGATCTACCGCAAGGCTCTGATGAGCGTGCTCCGTCTGTCAATATAACTCCTCGCAACGCCGCTTACGCCCTGTTTACATCCGGTTCCACTGGTGTGCCCAAAGGCTTCGTGATGGAGCATGGAGCCGTTTGCACGAGCCAGGTAGATATAGGGAAGCGACTCAGGCTCACACCTGACGTTAAGATGTTGCAGTTCGCTGCCTTCGTCTTTGATCTTTCCATTGGTGAGATTATCGCACCTTTGATACATGGTGCGTGTCTGTGCATCCCATCGGAGCACATCCGGATGAACAGTCTGACTGACTTTATCCGCGACTTGGGCATCAACTGGGCCTTCCTCACGCCAGCGTTCGCACGTACCATCAAGCCGGAAGATGTCCCTAGCCTAGAATTGCTCCTGCTAGCAGGTGAGGCTGTTGGTCGCGATGTGTTCGACAGTTGGTTCGGCAAGGTCCGTCTTATCAACGGTTGGGGGCCTGCCGAGACTTGCTGCTTCAGTACCCTTCACGAATGGAAATCTCGAAATGAGTCTTCCGTCACAGTTGGGCGGCCAGTGGGAGGCTTCTGCTGGATCGTTGATCCCGAGGACCACAAGCAGCTAGCACCGATTGGGTGTTTGGGGGAAATCGTCATCCAGGGACCAACACTCCTTCGCGAGTATCTTGCTGACCCAGATCAAACTAAGGCGACTGTGGTCACCTCCTTGCCTGCCTGGGCGCCTCAGACTTCTCGGCACTGGGGCCGCTTCTATAAGTCCGGCGACTTGGGCTTTTACAACCCTGGCGGCACAATTGAGTTCTCTAGCCGCAAGGATACCCAAGTCAAAATTCGCGGCTTGCGAGTTGAGTTGGGCGAAGTTGAACACCATGTCCGCAACGGCTTGGAGGGCGTTCAACAGGTCGCAGTTGACGTATTCATGTCGGAGACCGGAAACAACTTGATTTGCTTCTTCTGCGAGACAAACGACTCTGGACCTTTCAAGGCCGGCAATGGAATGTTTGGCCCGATGACAGATGCCCTACAGAGTCGTCTTACCGCTCTTGTTGGCCAGCTAGGTATCTCTCTGCCTCGCTACATGATCCCGACTACGTTCGTGCCTTGCAACTATATGCCCTTCATTACTTCCACAAAACTGGACAGGAAGGGTCTCAAAGCTTCCGCAGCTGCTTTGCCAAGAGAACAATTGGCGAGGTACTCATTGCAGGGTAGCGAGAGACGACAGCCCGAGACCGCACTAGAGATTCGCCTGCAAAAGATCTGGTCAGACATCCTTCACATTCCGGTCGAATCGATTGGTCGCGACGACAGCTTCCTCCGAATTGGCGGCGATTCAGTTACTGCTATTCAGCTGGTGACAGTTGCCCGTGAGAATGACATCGTCCTTACCGTCCAGGACATCTTCGATGATCCTCGGTTGCTCGGCGTCGCTTCCAAAGCTATCGAATCGAGTTTAGCTGGACCGCTTGAGGTAGCGCCGTTCAGTCTCATGGGCGATGGCTTCTCTAAAGACCAGCTTGGCGAACATCTTTCGCTGTCCAGGGATCAATTCATCCAGGATGCCTACCCTACTACGAAGCTGCAAGAGGGTTTGATCGCTTTGGCCGTCAAGCAGCCCGGATCGTACATTGCCAAATATGTGTACAGACTGCCTAGCCACATTGATACCTATCGCTTCAAGGAGGCATGGGCCCGAACAGTCAGCACATGTACCAATCTTCGCACCAGGATCACACTGCATAACGAAGCCACTATCCAAGTCTTGGTTGGTAATGACGTGGCCTGGGACACGGTCAACGGTGCGGATCTGAGCACATTTATGAGCCAATTGAAGGGACTTGAAATGGGATACAACTCACGACTGTGCCGCTATGCGCTTGTTACTGAGCCAAAGGGGGAGCGCCATTTCGTTCTCGCTATTCATCATGCTGTCTTTGACGGCTGGTCCATGGGTATTGTGCTTGAGACCCTCGCAATGGCTTACAACACATTGGAGCCCCCCGCACTGCAACATTATTCGGGGTTCATCAAATATATCGTGGAAATAAACCAGGACGCGGCCACGGCCTTCTGGAGGTCACAGCTGGAGGGTGCCACTCGAGTGGTCTTCCCGCCTGCCACATACATCCCTGGCGCCTCCTGTATCATGGCAACCAAAATTGCGTTCCCTCGCCAGTCCAATAGCTCGATCACCAAGGCCACTGTCGTCCGAGCGGCTTGGTCTGTTATCTTAGCTGCTTATTGCAACTCCAGCGACGTCTGCTTCGGCTCTTCTATCTCGGGTCGGCAAGCTGCCGTACCTGGTCTAGAGACGATGCCAGGCCCGACGGTCGCCACCATACCCGTCCGGGTGCGCTTAAACGGCCAGCGTTCTGTATCCCAGTTCCTGGAAGGCATTCAGTCTCAAGCACTTGCCATGGTGCCTTTCGAGCAATATGGCTTGCAGAACATTTCCAAGATCAGCCCTGAGGTTAAGGAGACTTGCGAGTTCTCTAGCCTGCTAGTCATTCACCCAGGCTCTTCTGGTTCTCGCATCTCTTCTCGAGGCTCGCAGGAAGCTGTGCTGCTTGCTACGGGAGACGACACGTACTCCATGGAGGAAGCCATGGAGGGCTATTTCAGCTATCCCCTTGTCGCACAGGGCATTCTAGCAGACAGCCATGTGGATCTGCTCTTTACATATGATCCTAATGCTCTGAGCGAGCAGCAAGTGTCGACAATTTCCCGTCAGTTCAATCATGTGGTCCAACAGCTTCTCACCGATGTTGAACGTCCTATGAGCGACATTTCCGTTGCTGGCCAGTGGGATTTGGAGCAGTCTGTGAGAAGAAACAGCGATGTCCCTGAAATCGTCGATGCTTGCATTCACGAACTTGTTGAAAAACAAGCAGCGACCCGCCCTAACGCCCTTGCTATCCGAGCATGGGACGTCAAGTTTACTTATCAGCAGTTGGACCTTGCTGCCAATCGGTTGGCTAACCACCTTGTTGCGTTTGGCGTTCAATCCGACGAGCTGGTGCATGTCTGCTTCGAAAAGTCGGCCTGGTTCTTTGTCGCCATCCTTGCAATCAACAAGGCCGGTGGTGCTTGGGTTCCTCTTGATCCTTCTCATCCAACCCATCGGCACCGTCAAGTCGTCGAGCAGACCCGTGCCAGGCTCGCCTTGGTCTCAGAGGATAACGCTGTTCACTGTGCCGAACTAGTGGATACGGTTATTAAGGTCAATCCTGCTCTGGATAAGATGCTGTCCGAGACTAAGGATGGCTGCCACAACCCTGCCATCACGGTGTCGCCTCGCAACGCAGCCTATGTTCTGTTCACATCAGGAAGCACTGGCACGCCGAAGGGACTTGTGATGGATCATGGAGCTGTCTGCACAAGTCAAACAGCTATCGGGAAGAGGCTACGGCTTACGCCCGACGTCCGCATTCTTCAATTTGCAGCGTATGTGTTCGACATGTCAATTGGCGAGATCATTGGCCCTCTCATCCACGGCGCTTGTCTTTGTGTCCCCTCTGAAGAGACTCGTATGAATGGTTTGATACAGTTCATTCACGACATGGACATCAACTGGCTCTTCCTAACTCCAGCATTTGCGCGTACGCTCAAACCAGAGCAAGTGCCGTCTATCGAGCTATTGCTTCTTGCTGGCGAAGCAGTTGGTCGTGACGTGTTCCAGACTTGGTTTTCTAAGGTACGATTCATCAATGGCTGGGGCCCAGCAGAAACTTGTGTGTTTAGCACCCTGCACGAGTGGACCAAGTCGTCGGACCAGTCTCCTCTTACTATTGGTACCCCTGTGGGCGGATTTTGTTGGATTGTCGACCCCGAGGACCCTCAACGCCTTGCGCCAATCGGTACTATGGGAGAGATCGTCATCCAAGGTCCAACTCTACTGCGGGAGTACCTCGCAGATCCAAAGAGAACAAAAGAAACCACCGTTGCCGATCTGCCGAGCTGGGCGCCAAACCGACACCTTCCCCACTGGAGTCGCTTCTACAAGTCTGGAGATCTTGGCTTCTACAATGCCGACGGTACAATCCAGTTTTGTACTCGTAAGGACACGCAGGTCAAGATCCGTGGCTTGCGTATAGAGCTAGGTGACGTCGAGCATCATATTCGAGCCTCCCTCGACGACGTGAAGCAGGTGGTTGTGGACGTATTCAGGACTGATGCTGGTGTCAACCTCGTCGCGTACTTTAGCTTCGACGACAAGATGAAGACTTTGGGCACAGACACCGTCGCCGACGTATTTGCACCTCTCTCGGAAGGCTTCAAGACGAAGGTAGCGGCCATGATAGGTCAGCTTAGCGTGGCTCTACCGCAGTACATGACCCCCAGTCTCTACATACCGTGCCACTACATGCCTTCAATCACATCCACCAAATTAGACAGGAACGGGCTCAAACGCCTGACAGCGTCACTTGGCCAAGATCAGCTCAACGAATATTCGCTTCAAGGGACAAAGAAACGGGTACCAGAAACCCCGATGGAACACCGGCTGCAGCTGTTGTGGTCTGAAGTTCTTACCATCCGGCCCGAATCGATCGGCCTGGACGACAATTTCCTTCGCATTGGCGGTGATTCAATTGCTGCTATTCAACTTGTTACCAAGGCCCGAGACTGCGGCATATCAATTATGGTCAAGGACATCTTTGACGACCCACGCCTCTCCTCAGTAGCCTCAAAGGCCACTGAGGCTGATATTGCGTGTAGCGTGCCTATTGTGTCGAGATTCGGCTTGCTGGATAAGACGACTCGGGATGCCGTGCTTGACAACGAATTCCGTGTGCAGTGCGGCTTTGCTTCAGCGCTTGATATTGAGGATGCCTATCCATGCACGGCCTTACAAGAAGGTCTAATGTCCCTGACCGCCAAGCAACCAGGTTCATACGTGGCCAAGTATGTCTACAAACTGGGTGACGATATTGATATTCAGCGCTTCAAGACGGCATGGGAGCAAGTCGTGATTACCTGTGCCAACCTTCGCACTCGGATTTCAGAGGCCAACGAAACCTTTGTCCAGGTACTGATCAAGGACGATGTCGCCTGGGAGCCATTCGAAGAACTGGATGTCCGAGGTGTGGTCGAAATTATGAAGAAGATAAAGATGGGTTACGGAACACGCCTTGTTCGCTATTCATTGGCCACTGAGCCGAATGGCGACAAGTATTTCGTGTGGATGATGCATCACGCGATCTTCGATGGCTGGACTCTCGGTCTCCTTTTTCATACGCTGACTACCGCCTACTATGATGCTGGCGTTCCCAGTCTTAAGCCATATGCCGGATTCGTCAAGTATACGTCGGATGTCAATCCGGAAGCTGCCCAGAGCTTCTGGAGAGCTCAACTGAAGAGCGCGAAGCGGGCTTCCTTCCCACCCGTGGTTTGGCCCGGAGATGCGAAGGAAAATATTCACCGCCTCACAACCATGACCTTTCAACTTCCCAAGTCCGACAACAAAGATGTTACGGCAGCGACCATTCTTCGCACCGCTTGGGCTATTCTTCTTGCTCGCTACAGTGAGTCTGAAGATGTATGCTTTGGAGCCGTCGTATCTGGTAGGCAAGCGCCGGTTTCTGGACTAGAGACAATGGCCGGTGCCATGGTTGCCACCGTCCCAGTTCGCGTTCGCCTTGATGCACAGCTTCGAGCCGCGGAACTCCTGAAGAGCGTCCAAGATGACGCTATCCAGGCAATCGAATTCGAACAGTTCGGACTGCAGAATATTTCCAAGCTTGGTCGCGAGGAAAAGGCCGCCTGCGACTTCTCGAGTTTGTTCGTCATCCAACCGAACCCTGGTACAGCTAGCTCAGAGGGCAGCCGAAATTCGGTGCTATTGCCAGCTTTCGAGGACAAGTACGGGGCAGACGAGGCTCTTGAGGGATACTTTAACTACCCCCTCGTGCTCCAAGCCAACCTGATGAACGATTCTGTGAACCTAACGTTCTTCTTCCACGCCAATGTCTTGGAGGAGTCAAAGGTTATGGGCCTCTCTCACCAGTTCAATAATGTGGTTCAGCAACTCATCCTTGAGGATGAAAAACCGCTCGGGGAGTTATCAATCTCCGGTACATGGGATATGGAGCAAGCAATGCGCTGGAACAAAAAGCGCGCTGAAATTACTAACTCTTGCCTCCACGACATGATATCGGCCACGGCGACTGCAACCCCTGATCAGGAAGCCATTTACTCTTCCGAAGAAGTCATGACTTACTCCGAGTTAGATGTTCTTTCATCACAACTCGCCAATTATCTTGCCAAGCAGGGCGTCTGCCCTGAGACAAAGGTGCCTTTCTGCTTAGAAAAGTCTCCCCTGGCTATCGTGGCTATGCTGGGCATCATGAAGGCGGGAGGTGTTTTCATCCCTCTTGATCCAGCTCAGCCTGCAAGCAGACGCCAGGCTATCATTGATGAAGTCAACGCTCAGTTCATTATTACGTCGTCTTCGACGGCCGCAATCTGTGCGGGCATGGCGCCTCATGTGATCAAGCTGGGGGCTTCCATGGTCAGACATCTCAGCATCGCTGCTGGCATCCTGACCTGCCATAAGCCGGCACCACACAATGCCGTCTACATTCTGTTCACATCCGGATCTACTGGAAAGCCCAAGGGCATTGTCGTGGAGCACTCTGCTATTTGCACTAGTCTTCTGGGCCAGGGGCAATATTTTGGCCTCGGATCGAAGACGAGATACTTGCAGTTTGCAAACTATCAATTCGATGCTAGTATCAGCGAGATATTCTCAACCTTGCTCTTTGGTGGTACGATCTGCATCCCATCGGACGACGAGAGACTACAACACACTCCCGCCTTTATGAAGGTAGCTCGCGTCAACACCGCACTCCTGACACCATCGTTCGTAAGGACATTCACGCCAGACCAGGTCCCAACTCTGGAAACCCTGATTGTCGGCGGCGAGGCGCCCACTAAAGACACGCTTAAAGTTTGGCAACATCGAGTCAAGCTTATCAACGCCTACGGCCCGACCGAGGTTTGCATTGCATGCGCCGCGCACATCTTCCAGTCGCCCGAGGACTCCCCAACAACAATTGGCGGAAGCCTCATTGGTCCCAACTGGGTAGTTGAGCCAGATGACTTCAACAAGCTTGCCCCAATTGGTTGTGTTGGTGAGCTTGTCGTGCAAGGCCACGCTTTGGCCCGAGGTTACTTGAACGACGCAGCCAAGACAACAGCCGCTTTTGTAAACGATATTAAGTGGCTACCATCCACAGCCGTTGAACATACCCGCAAGTTCTACAGGACCGGAGACCTGGTCAAGTATAACGCTGATGGGACATTGGAGTATGTCGGCCGGCGAGACTCGCAGCTCAAGCTGCGTGGGCAGCGCATTGAATTGGCTGAGATCGAATATGCCATCAAGGCAATTCAGCCTAACATTGAACACGTCGTTGTCGATCTGGTTCACCACGAGTCCGGCGATGGCCTCATAGCCTTCATCAGCTACAGTGGTACCAAGAATGCCAAACGAGAGCCGGCAAACGCTGACGACAATCTCTCCGATGCCATCATCAACCCGGGTGAAGCCTTGCAGAGCACCATCAAGCATCTCGCAGAAGGCCTCCTACAGACCTTGCCGGGATACATGGTTCCATCTTTTTTCTTGCCACTGCGGTACATTCCATACGTCTCCTCGATGAAGCTTGATCGAAAGAAGCTTCGCGACCTCGCAGATGGCCTCTCATCCAAGCAGCTGCTCTCGTTCTCCTGGGGAGGAGTGGAGAAGGTGGAGCCAGTCACTGATATGGAGTATAAGCTTCGTGACTTATGGGGCCACGTCCTTGCTACTGATCCTCAGGATATCGGCAGGCACGATAGCTTTTTGCAGATTGGTGGTGATTCTATCACTGCCATCCAACTAGTCTCGTTAGCTGAGAAGCAAAACATCGGCCTCTCGGTCGCCAGCATCTTCAAAGACTCTCGTCTCTCTCACCTGGCTACTACCGCTGAGATTGGACGGGGCGCTCAGACATACGAGGCCGAACCTTTCGACTTGCTCCCGAATGGTATCGCGCAATCCTTGCTCGCGTCCTTCAGGCAACAGTGCTCTCTTGCAAGCAACCAGACAATCGAAGATGCCTATCCTTGTACATCCCTGCAGGAGGGCCTCATGGCACTTGCTGTCAGGCAGCCCGGTTCATACATTGGTAAGAACGTGTATCGTCTGCCAGCTCATGTTGATCTCGCTCGCTTCAAAGCTGCCTGGGAACTCACTGTCGACCTATGTGCCAATCTTCGATCACACATTGTTGCCAACGGTCAACAGTCTTACCAGGTTATTGTCAAGTCGTCAGAGCCCCACTGGGAAGACTCCAATGGAGCTGACCTCCCAACATTCATGAAGCGCTTTAGCAAGGTCAAGATGCACTATGGCTCACCGCTGACTCGCTATGCAATCGTCAAAAACAACGACGGCGAGCGCTACTTTGTCTGGGTCATCCACCACGCTATCTTTGACGGCTGGTCGCATGGTATCATCGTCAACACCCTGCTTACCGCATACGCAGGAATTGAGGTTACTCCACCGCAACCGTACTCTGGTTTCATCAAATACATCACCAGTCTCGACCATGACGCTGCCGCAGATTACTGGAAGTCGCAATTGAATGATGCCAAGCGGGCAACATTCCCTCCTTCGGCGGCTTCCTCAAAGTCGGGATCTGTTACCCGTCTCTATAAGAAGCACGTCGGCTTCTTTGGACAGACAAACTCATCTATCACGAAAGCTACCATCCTTCGTGCAGCTTGGGCTGTCGTGCTCTCGAGATATTCCGACTCTGATGACATATGCTTTGGTGCCACGGTCTCAGGTCGCAATGCTCCGGTCACTCGGATTGAAGAGATGGCCGGTCCCGTCGTCGCTACGGTACCTGTCCGCGTCCAGCTCGAACACAGCCAGTCTGTGCTCAAGTTCCTTCAGGACATACAGAATCAAGCCTCTGAGATGGGTCGTCACGAACAGTATGGTGTCCAGAACATTGCTAAGCTGAGCTTTGCTGCCAAGGAGGCTTGCGAGTTTACGAGCTTGCTTGTCATCCAGCCGGTTCAGCAAGGCGGCTCTGCGGACACGAGCTCAACTGAGATCCCTATTGACGGAACTGGCGTGCAGGAAGAGTATCTGCAGGAATCAATGCAGAACTACTTCACATACCCGCTCGTCAGCGACTGCTTTGTTCACAACGACCACATCGAGCTGCAGTTCACTTACCAATCTGACGTCCTCTCTGAGGAGCAGTGCAATGCTTTGGCGCATCAGTTCCAGAATGTCGTTGGGCAATTGATGCAGCATGACAAGCTGCTTGGAGACGTCACCCTGGCAGGCCCTTGGGATGTGGAGCAGGCTATGGCTTGGAATAAGGACGAGCATCCGGTCCTTCGCGCTTGCATCCACGACCTCATTGCGGAGCAAGTGGCACGCTCACCCGAGCATGAAGCCATCTTTACATCGAACGGTAGCCTCACTTACTCTCAGCTTGATGATCTCTCAACCAAGCTGGCTCATCATCTGTCGTCTCTCGGCGTCCGCCCAGAGACCATGGTACCTGTGTGCTTCGAGAAGTCAATGTGGGCTATCGTGGCCATGATCAGCATCATGAAGGCTGGTGGTGTATACATTCCCATTGACCCGTCATACCCCAAGGCCCGAAGAGAGGCCTTGATGAAAGAAGCCAACGCCCAGTACTTGGTCGTGTCCCCTACGACTGCCCTATCGTGTGCCAGCATGGCTCCGAACATGATCGAAGTGTCGGCAACATTCTTCAAACAGCTCGCTCAGCAGGCACCTCTTTCGAAGCCCTCTCCGAGCAACGCCGCTTACGTCCTCTTCACCTCTGGCTCCACCGGAAAGCCTAAGGCTATTGTTGTGGATCATACCGCTCTTTGCACTAGCATCACCGGGTACGGGAGAGTATATGCCTTGGACAAGGCATCCCGCGTGCTTCAGTTCTCCAACTACGCTTTCGATGTCAGCTTGTGCGAAGTCTTCGAGACCCTTGCCTTTGGTGGTACTGTTTGTGTGCCCGCTGATCGAGAACGGATGGAGGACATCTCTGGATTCGTTCGCAAGGCGAATGCCAATACTCTTATGTTGACATCCTCCTTCTTGCGCACAGTGAGCCCCGAGCAGATGCCTTCTGTGACCAGGCTGCTTCTTGTAGGAGAGCCCCCTGTCAAGGACGTCCTCGAGACCTGGGTCGGCCGCGTCGAAGTCGTCAACGCGTACGGGCCATCCGAGGCCTCTATTTTCTGCGCCTCACATACGTATACCTCGGCGGATGAGCCACCAACCACAATAGGAAGGGCCTTTAGCGGCTCGTGCTGGATCGTTGAACCCGACAACCATAACCAGCTAGCTCCCATTGGCTGTGTTGGAGAGATCCTCTTGCAGCGACACATGGCTCGTGGCTATCTAAACAACGAAGAACGTACCCAGAGATCCTTCATCCAGAGCGTATCGTGGTTGCCAAAGGCTCCAGGCGACACCCGCAAGTTCCACAAGACTGGCGATCTCGCTCGCTACAACTTTGACGGAAAAATTGAGTACCTAGGCCGACGTGACACGCAGGTTAAGGTCAGAGGATACCGCATTGAGCTCGGAGAAATCGAGTACAATATCCAACGGGCACTCAACGGCGTTGAACACGTTGCCGTGGATGTCCTTCGCCACACTACCCGTGAGACTCTCGCTGCCTTCATCAGCTTCACCGATAAAACCATCAGTAAATCAAATGACAAGTCTAGTCTGCTGCTTCAGTTCGACGCTCCCCTGCAACAGTCCTTGTCTGCATTGGCAGACGAGCTGAGGGCAGCCCTGCCGGCATACATGATGCCGAGCTTGTTCATGCCTCTTCAGAGCATGCCGTTCAATACTTCGCTAAAGATTGACCGCCAAAAGCTGCGCTCTCTCGCAGACAATCTTACTCCAGAACAAGTTGCCGATTTCATGCTGGCCACGCAAGACAAGGTTTCGCCCTCGACCGACATGGAGTTCAAGATCCGGAAAATTTGGGGCATTGTGCTGGGTATCCAGCCCGAGGAGATTGGCAAGAACGACATTTTCTTGCAAATCGGCGGTGACTCCATTACTGCCATCAGACTTGCATCCATCGCTCAGGCGCAAGGCATCAACCTGTCTGTGACACAGATATTTGCGACCCCACGCCTCTCCGGCATGGCTGCGGCTTCTAGCATCGAGTCTGAGAGCATGGTGTACAAGGCGGAACCATTTGAACTCGTTCAACGCACTGAGCTTGTCGACATCCAATCAGAGTTTTGCAGCCGCTGCGCCATTACTAGTAACGAGACCATCGAGGATATGTACCCTTGTACTAGTATCCAGGACTTTTACTTGGAAATGGCTATCAAGCAACCTGGCTCGTACACACCCAGGCGTGTCTATAGAATCCCCAAGCATGTTGATCTGCCAATCTTCAAAGCTGCTTGGGAGAAGACGGTTGAAACGCTTAGTCTACTGCGCACGAGAATCATCAACTACCACGGCACATCTATCCAGGCTGTCGTCGCCAACGACATTCACTGGGAACCTATCGCTCCCGGCACCAGTCTGAAGACATTCTTGGGGTCGATGGAGGATATCAGAATGGGATACGACACAAGGTTATCTAGGTACGCACTCGTTGAGGATAACGGAAACCGATACTTTATCTGGGTCATCCACCACTCAGTATTCGACGCATGGTCTACCGGAATGACTTTTGATACATTCTACAAGGCGTACAATAAGCTTGAGATGCCTACAATAGAGCCTTTTAGCGGCTTTATCAAGTATATTGCTACGCGCAGCGAGGAAGCCTCCCGCAAATGGTGGACCTCGCAGCTCTCTGGTTCCAAACGTTGCGAGTTCCCTCACCTTCCTGGGCCGCTCTCTACTCGTCCGAAGAACGTCACGCGCTTCATGAAACGGACGATAAAATTCCCTGAGACGGCTGAAAACACCAACATCACCAAGGCGACGGTTCTTCGTGCCGCATGGGCCATGATGCTCGGCCACCACGGCAAGACAGATGATGTCGTCTTCTTCGAGACAGTTTCCGGTCGGCAGGCGCCAATCTCGGGTCTGGCCAACGTTGCCGGGCCCGTCCTTGCACGAGTACCTGTGCGCGTCCAGTTCAATGCCGATCAGTCAGCCTCTGGCTTGCTCCAAGACGTCCAGACGCAAGCCTCAGAGATGATTGCGCACGAGCAGTACGGCATGCGAAAGATAGTCAAGCTCAGTGACGAGATTGCCGATGCCTGCAGGTTCTCTAGCTTGATTATTGTCCAGCCCATGCAGCTACTCGGCTCGGATGGCTCCTTCAACGAGTCCCAGGCGCTCCTCATGTCCGAGTCAGCAGAGGGAGAGGCGGGGGAGAGATCTATGGAGGGCTACTACAACTACCCACTCGTTCTCCATGGCCTAATGGGCCAGGAAGGTCTCGACCTGCATTTCATCTACCAGTTTGATGTCCTCTCTCAGGACGAGCTTTCGACGATCTGCGATGAATTGGAGTGCTTGATTGACCGCCTTCTTTCACAGCAGGATACCAAAGTCACCGATGTCTCCTTGGCCACTGTATAAGATGGGTCCAGCATAGCTTTTCAATGTTAATTGATATTCTTTCTTCTTATTTCTTTTGTCACGTCCAGTTCGTAGCTTCCTTTGCTATTTTCCCTTTATATTCTTCCTTTTCGCTTATATGAATCTCTGTGTATGGTTTACGGTTAAATGTTTCCTCCTGCGTTAGGTATCATGTTATGCATAGCAATGTCTGAGTAAACTTGTTAGCTTTGGGTTTGATAGGTATTTCATTTATAAATGAAGTAGTTCTTAAATGCCCTTAGTTTAGTGACTGCGAAGGAACCCCCCACAGCAACTGTGCAACGAGACGGGATATAAGACAGAAGGTTCGAAACCATGCTAAGAATAGACAATTATATTTGTAACGGTTGGATTCCAAGGGATAAACCATAGGTTTATGTTGGCAGAAAAGTCAGGGCGTCGGGGTCACGTACGGTCATAGATCGTAGATCGTAACCAGGTAATCGGATAATGGTCCTGATTGTGTTGAGAGCTGACTAGGTATCTATGCTATGGTGAGGAAATTTGGGGGTCCTACATACTCTAAGGGGCTCGCTCTAGACCGCCTGGATCACGAGGCAATCCATCGCAAGCACAGTGATCTATTTCCCTGGATCACCTCCGTTTTCAGTCGATCTCTAGTGATCCTGTTCGTGGCTGACCAATGCATCACCGACCTGCATCCGTGATCCAAGGTGATTTGGGCAGACAGCCCGCCTGGCGGCCCGTCAGCCTGGGACGTAAAAATGTAGGGCCGGACGGCTCATGACACCCTGGCCTCGGTCGGGCTCAGATTCGCAGTGACGCAGCAGGGCCGTGCGGCCATGGTCAACGCCCTCTAGTGCCGGAAAAAAATGTTCCTCGACAACGTGCTAGTTGAGGCCTGCGAAATTTTGGCTACGTTTCCTTACGTTGCTCTGCAGCATTGACGAGCTCCAGGTGACTTCGTACGGCCCGGACTGCATGATATCGGATCTCCACCTGCTTTATGGAGTGCAGACAGCCTGCATATTCAGCTGAGATGGCGATGCCATAAACTGCCGACTTCATCAATATTAAATATAAAGCGGCACATGCGGATGCAGTAATGAGCATTGTATGCGGCCCCCATGCTCCAGTGACAGACTCCCCACCCATCAACATGACGAAAGCGGCACAAAGGACACCGGACGGTGACGGTACTTTTGGTCTCATGCGATGTCACGCTGTTGAAAAAGCCCCATGCAGGCGCCAGCCACTGTTTCGGCAAGATACCGGGAGAAGAAAACTGGAAGGTAACACAGCCTACATGTACCCAGCTGTGCACCCACTTCTCAGCGCTACATTGGCTACCTGCTCGGCATATGCATATGCAATCTTGTCAACATCTGTTGAGATTGTCGGATGGCGGCAAGCGTCTCAATCTCGCTGTCACTGCGTCTTTGGGGACAGACTCGCACACTTTGATATGGTTCTGGGGATAATTACTGTAGCCATGCCTCACTGAATCGATGACAGCGAGGTCGTACCGCTGAACCTAGCGATGATCACTCATTTGCCGCTCAAGCATGGTTAAAACAGGTTCATTAGGGAACATTGCCATCGTCGGAAGTAGAGAGTATCGTGGCAATCGCCATACGCCACATGCATTAACGACCTTAGACAGGAGAATCTTTGCAACGGCCAGCACAAATGGGAAGGACTAAAACGTCAAGCCATATCGCTTGGGAATAAGCTGAGAACAATGCCAACTGTCCTTGCATTCGGGACGGCACTGTTGCGCGTAACCCCAGTCAAAGCTCGGTCAATGAGTGAAAGACCTTGCTTGCGCTCGCAACACCATTTTCGAGCCAGTTCCCCCGTGCGCTGAGTCGAACCTTGCCGGCAAAGTCAAGTTCGACACGGACTAGTGAGGAGAGGAAAAGACGAACTTTTTTAGCGTTGGCGATTTATCCGCCGCGATGCAGGGAACGCCATTTGCCATTCCCGGCAACCATGCCGCACAGGCTCTCAAAAGTTAAGATCCTTCCTCCACTTGACAGTTTACAGCCGCAGACGCGTCAACATGTGAGTCACACAAGTTCCGTCAACGTCGTTCAATACGAGGTTGCGCGGCCGGGCGCATCTAATCGGATGCATGCCATGCTATGCTGTGTGTGGTTCGCTGAGTTGAGACAACCCTGGAACTGGAAGCTATAGAGCTGCAGAGCAACTCCAAAACATCCTAGCCAGTCGACCCCGTAACCAAGTCTGTTCATCAGGGTCATTAGAGTTCAGATTTGTCTACCCCTGTCGTGAAGGCTCCACAAGACCGAACCGCAACGTATGGGGGTACAGTATTACGAAGACGTGCATTGTAATGGCTTAGACGGGAAGGACTCCGCAGGCCTGGATCTACTCATGCCTGGCTCTGACGCTACGCGAATCCCATGCAACGTGGGCTGCCTGCCATCGCTTCATTGGCCGGCTTACTATATGGACGTGCACAATGCAGTAATATAATATTATTGCTCGTTCATTTGAGCGTCTATATCCGGTTTAAAGAATGGCGAATCGTGACTCGTAAATAGTAAACAACGTGCCTTGACCCGTCCAGCCAAAATACGGCACGCGCTCCTTCGGCTGGTAATTGCATGACGTAGCGGGCTGAAGAAGGCGTTTTGGGCGTCAGCAACTCTAAATTCTGATCTTGGCATATTCGGCACTTTCGTCCTCCGTAGTACTATTCTCCCTGGAAAGCATTGCCGAGGGACACACGAAAGCCAACCGACCTTGCCGACATTCTGACCTTGCCTGCCGGAGGATCAAGTCGTTGGTAGGATCACGCTAGTGCATGGCTGACGGGTAGGGGCCTCCGAGTGGAGTCGGGATCGTCGTCTGACACGGATAGATATCAGTGGATTGATGCAGATCACACGGCGCCTTCGGGTAATCCGATTCGGCGTCAGCGGCTCACCGTCGCATCGTCTGTCTCATCCTGTTCCCTCAGGCTGGGTTCCTGTAGGCACTGCTAACTGGGAAGAATACGGTTCATCTGGTCACGAGCAATTGCAATCGCCATCAATTGCGCATCAGCTGCCGCGGTATGCGGGGAATCGCCTGGTTTGCGCAGAAGCGACCAGATTGTTTTCCTACAACCGTCTAAGGTGTACCTATGCATCAAAAACCAAAATGCGCTGTATCCAACATACGTCTATGTAATGAGTGACGCTGTGAGCTCCTTTCATGAACCAAAATTGAACAAATCGCTTCATGCTTTCCTGAAGCAATTGGCAAGCATCTGATGAAGCTTGTCATTCGGTACGTGGCCGGCACAATTCAACAAGACCATTGCGGCCAGCACTGTACTCGAGCGTTCCCGCGGATTTGAGGGCCGACTGTTGGCAGCCAGGGCCATGACTAGAGCCCAGGAGTTTGGTTCCTGCAAGGCACACCAGTCAGCCAGAGACGATGGATGACGCTTTGGATAGGCGCGATACACTTACTTCGACTTGTAGTAACTTCTCCACGTCTGTTAGACTCTCATCTCCGTCTTGCTGCTCCGTAACTACACAGCTGACTTTGGACTTGACGGCTTCGCAACCGCCGGATATCTCAGACTGTAACAAGTCTTCCGCTGTTTTTAAAATCTCCTGATAGAAACCGTGCTTTTCCCAGAGTGTCCATTGTCCTGACGCTGAAAATACATCCGCAAGTACTTTAGGCAGCCGCCTATTGCGACTTAGACGCTGCTGGCTGGCTAGTGCTGATGACTCGGGAAAGATGCTGCTGTAATATGCAGTCACCATAGCATCGAAATTGTCGAACCCTGCAGCTTCCACCTCTTCCACGATGGGTTCAAATCGACTCTCTAGCAAAGAATCGTTTCGAATCGGAAGACGCGTACTGGGCTTCGGATAAGGGTTCGGATCCATCGTCTGGGACACGGGACTTGCAGAGCTGACTTCGCTTGGAAGCGAAGAGATGCCAGGTATTTCTGCGCTCTTGATATCGCGGTGTAGCTTAGGTCCGGGGACATTGGAGTTCCAGTCTTGCAACGCCGAGTCAAGAGAAAACTCCATTCCCTCTGAACCGGGTCGGATGAAAGGGTCAAGATTCTTTGGTTCCTCAGGGGGGCTTATGTCGCCAAAGGACGGGGTGTAATTCAGTTCAAGTGCCTCTAGTATGGAACGCCGTCCATCCTCGCATGAATTCAGACAAGTTTGGGGAGTTATCAGCTCTCTTCCTCCGTAGCCATGGCTTTTGTCCAGTAAGTGTGACTGCAAGCGCAGGCAGTTGAGGACTAACTCTTGTGGTACCATGATATAGCTGTCTGAATCAAGCTGTTCTGTCGCATAGAAGTTGTACGGATATGGTCGGGAGACATGTTGCTGTGGAGCAGCGAGGAGAGGCGAAGTTTGGGGACGTAGAGACTCGTCCATGCTGTAGGTGGGATGGTCGTAGGGAGAAGGATGGAATAGGACCTCAGCGGTCATGTTGGACGTAGGATCAATGCCTATTGGCGTCGGCGAGCCGTCGACGCTTGCATCGTAACCTGGAGTCTTGGCATTGTTGCCAGGAGTCTGCGGTTTTATCTCGCAAATAGAAGTGGGAGTGGTAGAGCTGTGATTCGTGTCATGTGCGTTGGTGTCTTTGCTTTTCTCGAGATCGTCATTTTCGCCGGCGGGTGTCGACATGGGGGCACATGTTGTGGCGCCAGAAAAGCTGCTCTTTTCAGGCTTCGACTGTCGGCCAGTTTGCGGTCCTTGATTTCGCAGCTTCTCGAGCTCGGCGAGCCGCGACTTCATACGACGACCTTTGAAGGCACTTTGTTAGCATTCTACCATCGAACCCGGATATTGCAACCACGGTGCTTGCGCTGAAGGCTCAACCTGCGAGAGGAAGTGGGCGTACGGTATGTTCTTTGCGCAATACGGTTTTGTATCCTCTTTTTGACTTTTGGATCTTTGATTTGGGTCCAATCCTCTGGAGGATTGAGCTCCATGGCCGCGACTGTAAGGCTGCCTGAATTGCCGTTGCCATTGCTGCCGCCCGTTTTTTGGGTACTGACGGGAGACAACATGGCTGGGGTATTGGCGTTCGCGGTGAGTAGTTATGAGGAGAGCGTTAAGAAATCCGGGAGCGGAGAAGGAAAGGGGAGACTTTTCATGTGATAATCCAAGGCAATCGTGGAGAAGCACTGGCTCGGAAAATGCAGGCACACCCCTCGGCGGGTTATATCCAACTGCAACGCAAGCCGTAGCCGTTGCTGAGTGGCATCACCACGTTTTTTGGTCAGCACGGCAGCGTCACTTACAGCTGCTAGAGACGGACTGCGTACCGGCCATTTCCTGAACTTGGCTTTGAAGGATGCTAACAACAACTGCCCAATACATTGAGGGTGTTCCGACGGCAGGGCGGCCGGGCGGTTGCGTTTCAGCAGCAAGTGTCCACTGGATACTACCCAGCCAGGGGGAGGGGGTACACGTTGCCGTGCCTGTTGCGGCTGGTGGGCGCCTGCGGCATCGACATGGAGGCCTGCAGGCTGGGCGGTTTAGTACCTCTTCCGCCGCGTGGCCGACTAAGGTACGGACTACTCCGCGGAGCTGACCTGCAAGGACGCCACAGCGTCGCGCCCCATCCAGTTACTCGTACGAAGTACATGCACGGGGTTGCGAGGTCCTGATCCAATGCGCCGTCCAATAGGTAGCGTGTGATGGGAGGGATCCGGTAAGGCATTCATGACGATTTCCGACTGGCGGCGCTGGCTGGCTGGCCCGCCGGCAATTGAAGGTTGTGGATTCGTGCAGCGGGGCAACGGCGATTACGTGAATTTCTCAGCGCCCGCTGCGATTTAGCGAGGTTTGCTCCTATACGAGATTAATGGGAACTGTCCTAGGAAGTACTATGCTCTTGGCAACCAGCCGGAGAATGAATGGACACCAGCTGCGCAGAGGTAGAAGTATCGTGGCCGCCAAAATCGTTTCCCTGATCTTTTAGAGCATTTTGGAGCAAAGGTACGTATACTTTTACGTCGGTATCTGCATGGGGCGTGCGTCTCTCACTGGTAGCATCGGGTGTATGAGTTAGGCGTTCATTTATAGTACCACGACCTACTTATTCCGCTGCCTTCGTCTTTGCTACAGCGTATAGTCCGTACGTACTATACAATACCACATTTGCGGACAAGCACGTTGCTAGAAGACCCTGCTCTTGTTGGGTTGCAACGGAGGATCAGGAATACTACCCCAGCAGGCTTTCAGCTCAGCCTCTGCGGCATGTCTCGACGGCAACCGCCGAGTAATGCAACAAGAAGTGACGATCAAGTTTGATAGGTCTAAAAAGTGGTCTGCTGTACTCCATACGGTGTCGGCATATGTATTGCGCTGATGTCACGTAATTAACAAGGCGCCTCGTGATGTCATCTGCGATCAAGACATTTGCGCGTTGAGACGGTATTGCTACTATTAGTTCGTCCGCCTTTAGCGATTGACACGAACAAACTTGTGTGGCCACTTGATCAGCACCTGTCACTAACCAGCGTGATAATCTACCGAACCCAATGGCTGCCGCACTAGCGGCGAGCCAGTAAGCAAATTTCCAAATACCGTGTCTGATGGGCAATTTCTTCACCTGAATTGAAGCAGGGGCAAGCGGCTTGGCGGCTGAAGTCTTACATGTAGTTCGGAGGGACCTAGTCAGTGGCGTCTGCACTGGACGAACCCAAATTGGGCCGCCGCCTGCAGACTGCTTATTCCACGAGGCGGTGTAATTATCGCGCAGAACGACAGTCTCCCCCCGACAGGGCATAACCAGTGACTCAAGCGACAACCAGTGCCAGACACGCTTACTCGCCGGTATCATTGCTAACTTGCCACTTCAATCTTGGCATCAAACCTGGTGAATAAGCACTTTAAATAAGCCACTGACCTTGCAACCAGGGATTTACCGAGTGTAAGCTGCAGCTCTTTCAGTGATGGTAACTGGATGAAGGAACTGGCACGAGATTACTAGTTGACTGATGAATGAACTGTGATACTCCTTTAGAGTTTACCTAGTACTAAGTGTAATTAAACGTGCACTTAGAAGAAACAGCTTTGCCATGATACGAAAAGATGGAGATAGGGATGATCCGTATACCCGTTCTAACAAAAATTCTTCTCCAGGAGACGCCCAAGTCGCAGCGCAGTTACAAGGGTACATCACGTCTTTTGTCAAGAGTGGAGATTCCGGGTTTCCTAGATATGGGAAGAATGCCAACGTTACTTTCAGAGTCGTGAATAACACAGCCCCTACTGATGTTGTAGATCCGGTGGTAAATGAAAGGTGTGATTGGTGGCAGTTGGCACTGTACCAGTGAAAAATCTCAAGTATGATCCAGGGGAGGGGAGCAGGGTGCTTGCAATTTTTGGGGAAATGTAGGTGTCTCTTCTTTTTCATCAACTGTATTACATAGAGTACATACATTATAGGCCAAAGGATCCGGAGACTGTGTTTACCAACTGTTGCATTACTTACTTTATGTGCTGGGAGCGTGTGCCAGCCGCCTGATATCGCCTCAATTTATGATTCCACCACAGGTACAGTGCAGTGATGTCTGGCATTGCTGATTCCAGATCAGCTCAATATCACTTTAGCCTCAAAAGCAGTTTTTTCCGTGATCTGTTTTAGCAGCTTCCTAATCCACGCAAGCTCTGGCTCAACAGATGCAAACTCTCTCCGTGCTAAACGTACTGGGAAGAGCAAAAATAGAGGCCCTACAATACTAGCGCGGTTACTTGGGTGGAATGCGGCTGAGAGGCAAAGATCTATTGCAGCAGCCCGTTTCGAATCGCCTGAGTCCGTGTTCACCTAGAGGGTTAGTTTTAGGTCGAATGGGGCCGATGATGTTGAGTGTGAATATGTCAGGGACGATCGTGCCAAGTTCCTCAGCCAAGTCCAGAAGAATGAGCAATATAGCATTGTAGAGTGTCACCTCGGTGGCGCGCGACAGGTTGACAAAGTGTAGCACTGTCGGGTGAAACGGAGAGTGCGGCGGTTACGAGACTTGGTGACGTACAGCCGGGTTGGCCGCTCCCCAGGCTCGCCGGAACGTGTACAGCTCACGGAGCAACTCCGTGACATGAACTCGAAGGCGTGACCTGGTGGCGATCTGAGTGATGCTATCGTCCTGTTGGATTTATAGATCCTTGTCTTCGCAAATACCGGGAACGAATCACTGGAGGTCGACGAGCTGGTCTAGTGCTCTTTTGCTTATAGGATCGAGAACCCACGGGGTGTCTCGCCAGCCGCCTTCCTCAAGAAATGTGCGGCTCCGATCCATGAAAGCCTGGACTACCTAAGTTTTACGGAGATATCATCGTTAGGATCTTAATAAACGCACTATCACCGACCGTGCTGGGAGGAATATTGATTTGGCAGGCTGTATTTAATAATGATGTGGCTTCAGGGGCCCGTGGGCAATGATTTGCTGTAGTCCATGGGCATGCTTGCGCCACGCGGTCTTGAAGGTGAAGGTATCCAGCTGGAAGAATGAGTTTGGAGGCTATCCACGGTAGTGAAATTTTGACAAGGAAATACCTCGTAAATACTCAAATTCACTAATGCGAGCACGTGGGTGTTGCCTGGCTTCAACCAGGGGTCTGACAGATCTTTGTTCAGCTGCTTCAGAGCAGCTCCGCAGACCCCGTTGACCTTGGACGGCTGATGGGAAAATCTGCGGCCAAAAAAGCGCTAACGGCAGAGCCTTCATTGATTAAGCTGCATTCGAGCCGGGATCAGATCCGACAAAGAGCCGTGGCTCGAACGGTCTATCGCCCATGGTAGCCCGTTCATCACCGAAAATTAAATATGCGAGCTGAAAAGCCTCTTCATCTGATGGCACGGCTGCCGGTCTCAATTGCTGAGGCATATCCCGAGTACTGCAAGACAATGCCTTCCCAGTTTGTCTCCGCTCCTCTTTGGCTTTTTATGGCAACGGCCGAAGACTTGGATAGGCTGTGTTAGGCCGTGTGCACGCAGGTTGTACTGTTTTTTGGCATGCATTCTTTGGCAGACTATACAGTGAGGTCTCTTCGGCAGACTCTACGATGCGGTTAGCAAAAGGTGCAGGATAGAAGAGCCTGCTCTGGGGCTCGATAGATAGGAAATAATTGTAGATGAGGCAATCGCAGTGGCAATCGTAGTCGAGGCAAGAGACGATGAATCGTGTGAGACCAGATGGCATGTGGGTGCTAGAATTCCAGTGCAAAGAGCCATGCTACTATGCTTTGGGGCAGTTGGGGCCAGATGCGGATCTGAACGAGCCATCAAGACGGACTTGCGATCTATCTCACTCTGGGTCAGCGGCCAAGCAATTGTGTCATCTGCTCGGAAAGCGTCCAGCATAGCTGAGGTCATCAAAGTCGGAGCATCGGAAGAACGGCACAGCAGACGCTCGCGCAAGAGGGGTATTGGAAGGTGTCGTTCGAACTAGAGGCATTTAATTCACCGAAGGCTGAACGCACGAATACGGTGGTCACAATACATAAAGGTCATGGCCAGGGGAGAACAGAGTTTAATGCGAGCTCAGGATAGAACGCCTCACCCGGGTCTTCCTCTTGACCCGAATTCATCTCCATCCCAGCCAGTCTCAGATGGTACAGCAGTTGATTGCGTTAGCCCCGACCGATTCACAGGATGCTAAGCTTTTCGATCGAGTTACCCCAGAAAACAGCTCCACGCACCTGCCCCTGGCATCTCAATCGCGACTGATATCTGTAGCAATGCCCCGTACTCCGTGCTATCTCATACTCGAAGCGGTCTCCGGCCGAGAGTATGCTGGAACCTGCCTGTTTAGTCTAAGCAATCCGGGGCTAATAGCGATTGTCGGCAGAAGTTGCCGTACCCCCCTCATTCTCTCGCGGCGTATTTTTGCCGCAGGTCCCGGGAAAGGCGAACTTGATCGCTAGCTTCCAAGTCCGGTGCCACCTTGGGAGATCTCCCGAAACATCTCTAAAAAGGACTGCCTATTTAGGAAGTTTTGTATTGTTTGGAACCCGTCGGACACCGACCGTCGACATTGCCATAAAGTTTTGCTACAGCTTTTTAGGAAGTTCAACGGCTCGGAAGTAATTCACACGATACGTCGTTTCTACGATATGTTGGTAGTACGGCCGCCAATTTGAACTTCAGGTCATAGATATAAATTGAACAGTTAATCCACGACTTCGAATTGACCTAAGCCTCATCATCGCTATCCAGCATCCCAGTTCCCTTCCTCTTTGATACATTCTATCACAAGGCAAACCGCCAAGATGCAGACCACCTTTGGGGCTTTTCTCGTCTCGTTGATGGCGACAACCTCGCTGGCCGCGGCTCTTCCTGCAGCGCCATCCGGCAAGTCCTCGGTCAAGGCTGCTCACAACCCCAACTACAAGGCTCATGGGCCTCTTGCACTCGCCAAGGCCTACCGCAAGTTCAAAAAGCCGCTGCCCAAGGATCTTGCCGCTGCCGTCGCCCACCTTGACAAACGCCAGAGCACCGGCTCCGACCCCAATATCCCTCAGCAGTACGACAGCGAGTACCTTGCTTCCGTCCAGATCGGAACGCCTGCTCAGACCCTAAACCTCGACTTTGACACCGGTTCGAGTGATCTGTGGGTCTTTAGCACTGAGACTCCCTCAAACCAAGTCAATGGCCAGACCCTGTACAATCCTGGGTCCAGCTCGTCGGCCCAGCAGCTTTCGGGAGAGACTTGGAGCATCACGTATGGCGACCAGAGCAGCTCCAGTGGAGATGTCTACAGCGATATTGTCAGCGTCGGGGGCGTAACCGTCAACAATCAAGCCGTTGAGTCTGCCCAGCAGGTTTCTGCCCAGTTCTCCAACGGCCCGTCTTCTGGACTCCTTGGTCTGGCATTCAGCTCCATCAACACAGTCAAGCCCGACCAGCAGCAAACATTCTTCGATAATGCCAAGCCGAATCTGGCGCAGCCGCTGTTTACCGCCAACTTGAAGCACGGCCAGGGTATGTGGCCCAAATCTCCATCATCCTGGAATGACAAAACTAACTACTTTTCATAGATGGCACTTACAACTTTGGATACATTGACGACTCGGAGCACACTGGAGCCATCACCTACACTGCTGTTGACAATAGCCAGGGATTCTGGGGCTGGACCTCGCCAGGCTATGCCGTCGGTCAGGGGCCAGTCAATGGCAACTCCGTCACAGGCATTGCAGACACCGGTACGACGCTGCTGCTGTTGCCGGATAATGTTGTTAGCGACTACTACGGGCAAGTCAGTGGAGCCAGCTACGACAGCACCCAGGGGGGCTACACATTCAGCTGCAGCGCCAGTCTTCCCGACTTTATCTTTGGCGTTGAGAGCTCGAGCATCACCATCCCAGGCAGCTACATCAACTATGCTCCCACCGACTCTTCTGGGCAGACGTGCTTTGGCGGTATCCAGAGCAGCAGCGGAGTTGGCATTAATATCTTTGGAGATATTGCGCTCAAGGCCGCGCTTGTTGTTTTCAATGCTGGAAACCTGCAGCTGGGCTGGGGACAGAAATGAGCGGTGGATATTGTCGCGTGGTGCGGTTCCGATTCAGGGGTCAATATTGTGGGGTAAAATACAGCATCAGAGTCCCAATTCTTAATCGATTGAAGCCTTGATTGACGGCATTCGTGTAAGTGAAATCATCCCCTATTTACCTTCCTGCTGGCCTCTGTACCTAGACAGAGGTTCTCTTGCTTTTTCCCAGCCCTAGCTGGAGGTCTAACTATTGGTATGACTCTTAACGGCGAAGCATAGAAGACTTCGAAAAGCCAGTAGCACAGTGGTGATTGCGTTAGATTAAATATCAAGACGCCGTCAGCAGAAAAGGAAACTCCGGACATTTCGTTGCCCATTGCCGTGTTGGCGGAAACTGACAAGAGCGTCACTACATTGCCTCCCGTTGAACACGGAGCTGCGGATTCCTTCTCGTTTGTTTTCGCCTTTATTAGGAACCGCTCTGACGTATGCGGCTCATCAGCCCCCAGCTCCTCATATACTCGCATAAGAGGATCGTGCAGAAGAAGCTCATGGTGTAGCCATTGCTCGCATTGAGGATCAGAACACCCAACCAACGCCTTGTCTGTTTCGCCGGTGGTTTGGCATCTACAAGTGAGGTTAATGGCAATATCCGAGAGGTAAGTATTCATGTTATCCCATGGGACAACAGCAAGCACGTGGGAATCGTACAGAAAGTTGACGTGTACGGCAGTCAAAAGACCTGTTCATTGTCTGACTCCACACTGGTTGACAGTCGCACGCATGACAACGCTGGCAACGTGGATGATGTCCACTAGGGCTTAATTCAGTAGCGCCAGTAAAAAAGTAGAAAAGATGCACCATGTCAGCTGTGTTCCATCCCGTCGGGCCCCGTCAACTCATACGGAGGTGGAGGGTCCATAACGAGAACATCCAGAGACGCCCGGACATACTGCATGTCGCATGGTGCGTCAGTAACTAGATCGCTCCAGGATTGGGAGAGAGAGTACCTGTATTGTCCCCTCTAAACCTCTGGAAATACCAGCCACAATGTCAACCGAATGGGCGATCTTTAATAAGCACGACACGGGGGTTGGCGGGGATTCGACGGCCACAAAGCTCCCCCACACACCCAGATCCAACTCAAAATGCTCACCCTCAACTCGCACGGCCCCATTTATACTGCTTCCGTGACGAACTTCTGATATATGCCGCGAAGTGATGCCCAAGTATACAGTCACGGAGACCCGTAGTTTTATATCCACGCTGCGAACGTAGATATCGTCGCCTCGTAGTATCTCCGGTGGTGTATATAGAACTATTCGTACTGGCGTCGAATGCCCTAGAATCAGAACTGGCGGTTGGGGGAGAATGAGCTCAACTTGTAAGGCTGGCGAGTATAGAGGCAGCCTTACATCCGAACTCACCTGACGGGCTTTCGTGGGGTCATTGGTAACAGCTTATCCGACCGACGCTTCCGGGTATCTCGGATATACAGGAGCAGCCGGCACAATAATAGTCAGCTTTTCAAAAATGAATCGCGGAAGCACCCTACTTGCCAGGTAATTATTAGACAGACGCGTATGTATGTGTGCGTGTGTGTGTGTGTATTGCGAGCTGACAGCTGGGTGACGGGACTGAGAGATGGGAGGTGGCATGGGCAGTGAAAGTCCCCGTTGGGTAAAGAAAGTCACCTACAAGCTGTAGTCGGAGACTGTATCAGTATACCTCAGTCAGAGTCTTTGTTAATCCGAGATAGTCGCTTTCACACTTTGGTTACCAGCAAAATTAGCCCAACATCAGTGATTGTCATCGTGAAGTAGAAGTCACTCACGTGCTACAACGGCAAGCCTACATTAGCACACGGCCAGCGGCTAGACACCATCCACCACACGATTGCCATTTACTCCCTATAGTCATCAGTCGCATCAGTATATACCTGGCAGCCGGTCTCTACCATTGAAGGAATAAACTCACACGCTGTAAAGACAAAGAATATATTAGCGCCGTCAGCCAGACATTATCAGGCAATCAAAATACCTACGCACTACATTGGCCGGCCGCGTCAGTATGTCGCTGGCAGGGTCCTTGTGAGTCGGAGGAAGCCACGTAAACACTACAAACGGTTAGGCGCGTCAGCAGCTCGCCCACCGCCAGGAATGAGACTTTTCGTCCATGGAAGTCACTTACACTCTATAGTCGCCATGTACATCAACTTGCAGCTACCAGCAAATCTCTTCATGGATTAGGTTGGGAACACTTACTCCCTTTATTTGCCAAATATATTCGCAAGCCACCAAGCGTGACACGTCTGTCGTTCAAGGAAAATACGCACATCATATGATTGTGAATAGTCTCGGCAAGCTGCCAGTAGACACAGAACGTCCTTACTTGGGGCGGGGCACTTACAGGCTATGATCACAAGATACATCAGCATGCAACCATCAGCCAGAGAACCCCATATCTGGTCAAGCCAAGGACACTTACTCCCTATAGTTGCCAGGTTTGTCAACAAGATTTGGCAATTAGACTGTTGACCGATGAAACCACCTACACACTGCAGATCCCAGTCGCATCAGCGTATTCCACCACATAGACTCGTGAATCAGAGGCTGCAACTTCCTGCAAATCATTGCGTTATCAGTGTAATGGAAATAAATGGCCACGTCGCAAAGATATGGGAGTGCAATCATAGAGCTATCACTCATACCTGGCCGTCTGCCTTATGGCACTTGGCCACCAGGACAGAGTCGGGAGCATGGAGCGTTCAAAACGATGGGCAGAGGATTTTGAATCGACGCTCCGCTCTATTCCAGCCAACGAGCGGTCAGCACCATCCGGGTCATCTGTGTATGAGCCCACAGTGTACACTGGTGTTGACCGGTCACCGTACTTTCTAGCCCAAACAGTCGTCGGCTTTTTTCCCGGGGTCATTCTGATGAGAGTCATTTTGATGAGAGGCCTTCAAGGAAAGGGCCCATCGGAGTCATCCGACGACGACTCTTCACCCAGCAGCCTTCCTCATGCTTCGAGTCCAGCGGAGCGGTGCCATGGTTAGGCGAAGTGCTTGCTCAAAAACAATGGGTGAACGAGGCCGACAGTACTGTACCCAAAAGTGCCTTCTTGGGTTGGTCAACGGAAGTAAGTTGGATCAAGAGCGCCCCAACGTGGCGTCCGTATTGAGGTAAGAAAGCCACTGTCCGCCAACCTGTCGACGCGCTAAGTGGGAATATTCCGTTCCAACTTGGAGGAAAGTCATTGTCAGACGGCCCGGCCGGAAACCGAACATGAAAGCAGTCCGACGATTCGAAATAGCCACAGGCTGACTTTACAACACATGATCCTTGGAAACTGGTCGCAACACTTTGCCCTTTCTTTGTTGTGCTCACTTGAGTAAAACACTTTGTGCCATAGACAGAAGGCTAGCAAAATACAAACCCCACGGGTCCCTCAAGAGACCAAAGCGAGGTGGCAGAAGCCGAAACTGGACGCTGTATGGGCTTCGGCGAGATCATGGTAAAGCTTGGGAAGCGGATATGGACTGTAGCAATAGTGCCCTATTGGTTTGGTTTGATTTGGTATATTCAATGCCTTGGACCACGCCTCCCGATAGTTACAAAGGCGTGCGAGTCCATTTGCCATGCCAGCATCTAGATCAATGGTACACCGTAGTCCACATCCATTCCATCAAAACTGTGCCAGAGTCCCCCATATCCTTTTAAACACTACATGTCTCGCAAGTTCGAGCTTCCCCCTTGGAACACCCTGGCCTCAGCCGGGAGAAAAATCGACCGGTGCAAACGACGTATCAGTCAAGCCATCGTCCTTCCTCCGTGCGAAGGACTCAGAATCCCCTAGCCTGTCAAAGACGCCCAAACTCCGCTCCTCAGGCCACCCGGCGTAATAAAATGTGTGCGTGTGTGTGTATGTCAAAGTGCTTGCGTTGCTAGTAGTTCCGGATATGTGCAGTAGCATCACACTCGCCGAAATACACGAACGTCCATACTCCGTTGGATCTGCGATCGGAGGCGATAATACAGATCAATGATAGAAAGCGCTGTTGTGCCCACCGAATCGGGCGGGACGTGCCGCCGCTTTTAGTAGTCTCGACGGTGAGGGGCAGTAGGCGGCTTAGAGGTACACAGTACCTCGCTAGGGTCGCTAAGGGTTGCTGTTAGTGAGACGCAACCTGGCCAGGGGCCGTCCGCATGACTATCAGTGCCCTGGCTAAGCCTCGATGCAACACCATCTGCCGTGCCATGCCTCTGTGACGATAGCCATAAAGCGAGGGATCGAAAGACGCCGATAAGTGGGATCGAAAGCTCATACCCTGAAATTCCACAGTCGTCATTTTGCAAAGACGACGACCTGTGTGCCCATCGGACGAAGTGCCTCCGTAAGTGGAACGGCACGAAGAGGTCAGTCTACTAATCTTGCCATGGCCATACATTCTTGTGCTGCCCTGTGACAGTTTGCCAGAGTTTTATAGATCAGAGCCATGCGGGATCCGAGCTTCGGATTGCTTCGAATGCGCAAACATCTTCATGATACATACAGCTTCATGATACATACAGACTGACGCCTTTCCATCATTCAGATTCTCTTTGCTCTGGAGCTCTTGACTACAAAATCAGGAAGAGAACTGTTGTGCATGCCGAAACCACGGCCCATCTGAAGGCCGCGCGTCCGAACCCCGCTGCTGCTCCCAAACGCGCCCAGGTCTTGCATTCTTCCTCCTCATGATACAGCGCCGAAGACCAAATTCCAAAGCTTCGAATGGGATACGGCACTGTCCGACACTGGCCACCGGATTTGGTCTGACAACTCGTCTGGTACCAGGGGAACTGATTCTGGTCGACATCGTTGGGGCCGACATCTTTGCAACCCGGAAATGCGTATACAGCAAACACCCACGGAGCCTTCTTTCCTTCCCCGGCTTCACCCGTAGTATTGACCTGCCTATACCAGACGTGGGAATAAGTCGTCTTAGCGTCATACATGTCGTGATTCCGGAGAAACCAGTCGATGACGTTAGGTCGATCTACGTTAAAAATAGGTTGACTATCGTTCTGAAATCCGGTATCGTTGTTCTGAGAGAAGATGTCCGCGAAGTTGAAGCAGGTGAAGGAGGCTGGAAGGCTTGATGTTGTCAGGACGAGGCCTTGAGAGGTGTCGTTGGCCTGACATGGCGCCTCGCTCTTGTCGGCAAAAAAGGATATTGTGAGGTTCCTATTCCTATGCAAATCGTCAGTAGGAGCATTGACACGGGAGACATAGCCTGATAGTACCCTTCCCAAGTCTGTGCAGAGACGTATGGTGACAGAAGTGCCAGCCAAAAGAGCTTCTGGAACGTCATGATGCTTCAGCTAAGCGACACGGTTTACTTTGGCAATCGCAGTGATCGCAGTCCATTGTATTGAGCCCAGAAGCAAGTCAACAGCGCATGGGAAAGCAAGTCTATTTAATACAGACCAAACCGAGTGTCGCAGATGGTATGATCGCCCCTGCATTGTGTTTTTACGTCATAATGTGCAGTGCAGCGGGATCAACCAACAGTTTCCCGCATCGGTCAGAGCACCTGGGCAGCCTTACCTCTAAGTTTAGGTGTTCCCTCCATGCTGTTAGGTCTGCTAGCATGGATCCAACGGCCATTCTGCCCGAAACAACGTATGCTTTCCTACGTCACCGCCGAATGTACGATGGCAAATAACGTCATTCGCGTATAATATCGTGACAGGCTTGCAGGAGCTTTGCGGGGAGTTTCTGCACCCTTCTAGGATCACAGATCCCGCTGATGTACAAGCCCCACGACGAACGTTCTTATTGGCTTAACCGCCACTAGTATTTTTATATAGTAGTTTATATGTGTAGGTACTCTCTTCTGTTAATGTCAGAGGATCTATTGCGATGGGCAGGCTGCAGCAATGCCTCGATCTTGATGGAGGGATAGTTATTTGCTGAGGAGTGTAGGTACTTATTCTATTAGTAACTCTATGCTTGTTTTAAGGTACCGATACTCGTCCGTCGATCGTGGGGCTTGTACGGACTATACGCCGCAACTAACTACTTCAGCCTTGCGCAGTTTCTTCAGCTCAGGTAGGCCCACGTGATGCAAACACCCAGGAACATCCACCCTCTTCACGCGAATTTGATCATCTAAAGTTTCCATTTGCCTATTATTGAGCGGTCAGTTGGATGCTCTGTTGACTGCGAGACAGGAAGGACTTCTCACCAAAACACTGGAAGATTGGAGCTGGGTGACCAACGTTTCTACACATGCCGGCGCAATCCCTATCTTTGTTGTCCCCGTCGGCATTCTCTCGAAGATAGCAATCTTTTTTGCAATCAGCCTCTTGTAATGATATCTCGTTAGCGTTACTTGCTTCGTCTGGGAATGAAACACGGCGCATTCACGTACGGCTTTTGAAAGCATCGTCAGGGCCATGGATGCCGTCCTTACACTTCGGAGTGTCGTTCTGCCTGCGCTCAAGATTTGGAGCCGCAAGAGCAGCAGCGGCGCTGAGACTGAGCATGACAAGTGCGAGCTTCATGTTGGATAAAGTTGTGCGGCAAGTGAAAGAAGAGTAGCAGATTGAGATCAACAGTGGAGAGACAGGGGTGCTTGGCTGAGTCAATTGAGAGACGTTCAAATTTAATCTTTTAGGAGGGAGATATAGTTTACTTACTTTAATAAAATATTAAAATAAAGTAATTAAGTAATAAATTAGATTTTAAGAAACTTAGGCTATTTTTAATTAAAAAGGTTATTTTAATAACTAATTATAAACTTTTATTATTAAAAATAATAAAGGTATACCCTATCTTTTATATTTCGCTACTCGAGATAATATTATAGGATATAGAAATATAAGACTATATCGAAGTTATAAATAATAATAAATACGAAGTTAAATAAATACTAGATACTAGGAAATATAATAAAATCTAATAGTAATTAATTAAGTAAAAAGAATATAGATATAAAGAAAATACCTAGGAACTTACTAAATATCTTAAGAACTATTAGCTATTACTAAGGTAATTCCGCTAGACTTATAAATAAATACTAGAGGACCTATATCTATAAGGTCCTTACCTAGACTAAGGGATAACTAATTAAACTTATTAAGAACGCTTAATAACTAAAGGTTATCTATTACCTAGCGCTTATAAGATTCTAGCGTAAGGATAAGTCTATCCTCCTTATCTAGCTTAGCTATACCCCGCTAGAATAACTTAGTACTCTTCTCTTTCGCCTTCTTCTTAATATAGTAAATATAAGTAAGATAATTTAATACCTTAGATAATTATAATTAAAGCTTTTCTAATAGCTCCCTAGCCTCCTCCTCCTCGGTATCTAACTTTCTTTATTAATCTATTAAACGTATTATTAAGAGAATTAATAAATAAAAAGAAGGTATTTATAAGAAAGCGAGATAAATAGGATAACGCTACTAAAATATTATTATAGTTCGAATAACCCTATCTTATATACTTATAGTAGCGGGAAGAACCCCCTACTATATTATAAGTTAACTTCCGCTTAAAATAAAAAGTATAAGGCATATCTATAGCGCTACCTTCGGCTAGGATAAGGGAAGCTAGATAGTCGCGTTTAAAGGATATACGAGATTTTAGTTTTTTAATATAACTTAATATAGTATTAGTATAATATCTTAGAAGAATTATAAGAATAGGTTACTATACTTATAAATATAGGCGTAGGTAAGGTATTTATATATTAGTTATAGGTATTATAAGGCTAGGTCTTAGGGATAAGACTATTAAGAGAGGGGATATTATATTATAACCTAGGCTAATAGGCTATAGGATAGGCTAGCTATATAGGCGCTAATATAAGCTATATAGAATAATAGTTAGAATAATAAATTAATAAATAATAGATCGGTACGATCTACGGGATAGATTATTAACGATCTATAGATTATTAATAATCTATAGATTATAGCGATCTAAGGGATCGTAGTAATCCCTAGGAGCGGCAGCGATCTATCGCTAGTATATAGGACCCCCTAATTTCCTTACTATAGCATAGATACCTCGCTAGCTTTTAATAACACTCTTTAGTTACGATCTACTATCTAGGACATTCGATCTATTACTATCGTGATAAGACTAGCCTAGTACTACGCCCTAACCTCACCTGCTAATATAAACCTACCGGTTTATCCCTTAGGAACCTAAACCATCACAGCTTAGCGGACGACCTAGAGGGATATGCAGGATTAATGCTTATAACTAACCAATACTCTAGATATATCTTCGACTTCCGCCTAAAGAATAAGATAGCCACTAAAATAACTAAGATTTTAAAAATCTACTTAGCTATCTAAAAAGCCATACCAGTTAATGCGAATAACCATTGAATAAAATAACGAGATATGTTCCCAGAAGCCAGGAATCAAGGAGTATTTTTAGGCAAGGAACCTGAGGGTCGAGCTTTTGACAACCCACATTCGATTGCAAAGTATGGTAGAATAGGTAGCTCATTTAGGGGCATAGTCTAGTATAAGGGACGTACAATGTCCGCGAGAGAGAAAATATCCCAGTGCACCTATAGGTACCTAGAGATGTACACAGATGCAGTCGATCTACATAACTATACACCGAGATTCTCCTCTGACTGAAAAGGTCTGTTCAGCGTCTTCACACCTACATAAAGTACCAAGACAGAACCGTTATAGCAAGAAAGTGATCTGTCCCTAGAGATTTAACCCTAAAGCTTACGTTGGCTACCTAGTAGACTATAGCTCGAGTACTATTTACAGAATATAAAATCCACCTTTTAGCGTTCGAGGAGAGTCTCAGTCTTAGTGGCATGACCAAATGCACGAGATCTACGTGTGTATGCTTTGATACAACTGCGCCGTGATATACGCTTATTGTTTATACACAGCACACGATGCAACCTGAAACTAAGAACGACTAATAATAAGGTAATCAGCAGCTTCGCTTCAACGTTCCTTTAATTTTAATTATCATCCACAGCTGTACTGTCCTCTCGAGTCTAGTAGATTATTGTAAACATTTTTATAAACAGCTATGATTTATCATGCCATTAGATCGACTTTTGTTCATTTCATAGGGAATGGCTCCACAAAATCCTCTAATGTTTTGTTTTTCATAATCACCGGCTTACATCCGACGTAAGCGTATCTGGATGTGCTTACAACAGTCTGCAATATCAGAAAGTGGCATTACTATTCCGTATATGCTAATAAATAACCACCGGAGCATGCTGTCTATTAAAAACTAATTTATAATATTGACCATAATCCTTCTCCTCCCTTCGTTCCTCCTTACTACTAGACACGGGCGGCCTTGGAGATGCTACGAAAAACGCACACGGGGACGTGGTTGCCCGCGTGGGTGCCAGAGTCCACTTTGGTCTTGTCCCTCCTCCTTATTGTTTGCTCGTTTGTGCAATCGTGTGTATGTATCCCACTAGTCTTGCTATTCGTAATTATATTGACGAAGAACGGGGTTAAAGGATTGACAGACGGTGGGCTACGATACCGCATTGCTCAACGCGCTTAACATCCTGCCTGCATACAGAGACTACTTTAGACTCAATGCGGCAACGACGGGCCTGAACACTGCTTCCATCTTCATCGGCGGCATTCTTGGACCTATGTTCGCAGGCGTAGCAGCGGACAGGCTCGGGAGAAGACCAGCCATGTTCTGGAGCAGCCTTGTCGCCATAGTCGGTGTTTTGATACAAACAGCCGCCCAGAATATCGCCATGTTCGTCGTTGGTCGCATCATCATCGGACTCGGGGCTTCTGCTTCCGGGATTGCCGGGGGCGTCTACCTCTCCGAAACCTTTTGCAGTCCGTTCCGAGCATGGGGTGTGGGATCCCTCAACGACTTTTATTGGATTGGCGCAATCCTGGCGGCCGGGATCACCCTCGGGACTGGTGCTTGGACCTCTTCTTGGGCGTGGCGAGCGCCGTCGCTCTTCCAAGGCATCTTCTCTCTGCTTTGCATTCTCATCTTGCCGTTCGTTCCGGAAAGTCCCCGTTGGCTTCAGTACCAGGGCCACTCCGACGAGGCCCGCCTCGCTGTCGCACAAACCAATGCCAACGGCGATGTATCCGATCCGGTTGTGGTCACAATCTACAACGAGATTGTGGATTCCCTGACCTTGGAAAAGGAACGCAAGAGCTCCATCGTGGATATTTTCAAGGACCCGGTCGTGCGGAGGAGGTTCCTTATCGGAACTTCTGTCGGACCAATGTCGACTGTGGTTGGGAATGTCATCGCTCTCTTCTACCTGGGGCCGGAGCTCAACAGTGCTGGAATCACCGATAGTCGCACCCAGCTACACGTCAACGTTGTACTGAACGCTTGGTGTCTGGTTTGTTGCCTGTTCGGCACATTCCTAGTAACTTCGTGGGGTCGGCGTCCGACGGCTATTGCTGGCCAGAGCTTACTTACCGCCTGCCTTTTTATTATTGGAGGTCTATCGAAGGTATATGCTGACAATGGTCCGAATAGCACGTCTAACAGCCTTGTATATGGCAACGTGGCAGTGATTTTCCTGTTTCAGGGCTTCTACTCTCTTGCCTGGACACCCATCACCTACCTCTATCCGACTGAGGTCATGAATTATAGTATACGAGCAAACGGCCTAGCTTTCTCTTCATTGATGCTGAGTAGCCTGACGTAAGTGTCGTATTCTTTGTGTTCGATGCACTGTGCTAAACTATCGAGCAGACTCTTGCTGGTATTTATTATGCCAATCGCTTTGGAGAACATTGGTTGGAAGATGTACATTGTCAACGGAAGCTGGGACGTTATTGTACTTCTTATTGTGGTAAGTCAAAACACTCGCCTGCTTACGGCGGTTATTGACGTTGTCGTAGGTACTTTTTTGGGTTGAGACGAAAGACGAAACGCTTGAAGAAGTCGATGCTATATTCGACAGAGGAAAATAATCCTTATATTTTCCAGATATTGAAGAATTTCGCCGCGGAGAGAAGACTATTAGTGCGGTCGGGGTAGAGAAACAGCTTGAGTCGGACAATAGCTAAATTGTAGCTAAGTAGAAAGTATGGTATTCATCGGGTAGTATCTCTGAGAAAAAGGGGCAATCCCGACGTGACGTAATCCTCCGTATAATAGAGACATCAAGCAGATTTATAGTAAAGCCTGCTCTTGATGCTGCTTAGTATAAAGTTAGTGATATGCAATAGGTCCTGCAGTTATATATATTCGCGGATTAATTACCGCGCGGACTATTTACTTCTAAAGAACTCGGTCGCGGACTATTTACTAGGCAAAGATAATTATATAAGTAATCGCTATCTAGTATAAATATAGCAAAGATACCTATTAATATTCTATCTTATAGGTCTATCTTTTATAAAGGAATTATAGTATTAATATAGGGGAATCCCGGGCTAATCCTAGGGAAACCCTAGGGAATTCCTCTTAGTATTCCCTTCCCTATAGATTCCCGGTAAGAAATCTTAGTAAAGCTATAGTAAGTTCCCTAGGATTACTTAGGGAATTCACGGGGAATTCTTCCTAGTATTTCCTTCTCCGTAGTTTCCCTTATTAGATTTCCTAGATAATTCTCCGGTAATATCCCGATATTCCCCTAAGAATTCCTAGGGAAGTCTTTCTATATTAGTTAGCGTGAGAAGGGGCCTATCGGAAAGCTGGACTAACTTGCTCTATTAGAGCTATCGATGTGATAAATTGACTTTGCATCTTCATGAAATGCAAGACGAGCTCTTTTCATACTCTGAAAATCCCTAGATCTGAGCCACTAAACCTATCAACGCTGTTGTGGGCCAGATTTCACTCCCGCCATTAGCAACAAGCAAAATGGCATCATTTACGAAGGGGACGCCCTCGAGGCCACCGGGCTCCCGTGGTGGACGACGATTGCCAGCTACTTTGGCAGCGCCGCACCCGTTAACCACAACACCCGCCCGTTTCCCATAAGCAATGGGTGGGTTGCGTTTGGCGATTCCTTTGCGGCAGGTATCGGAGCCGGTGAAAACTGGGACTCGAATGAAGACAACTGCCGTCGAGGCACCGGTGGCTATCCCACATATATGAACACGCTCGTGAGATATCAAAACGAAGGATACCCATCAATGTTCCAGTTCTTGGCTTGCAGCGGTGAGGTAGGCGGCTATTTCTTTGGCGGTACGAAACAGCTCGATCAATGGAACCTGGTGACTACCGACGTCGTCACCGTCTCCTTCTTCGGCAATGACCTCAACTTTGGCGGCATCATGTCGGCATGCGTTGTCGGCTACGATACGAGCACATCTTGTGAAGATCTCATAACCAAGGCAAACCATATCCTCGACAAAAACCACCTTGCCACCCTCTTTACCGACATTGTGGGAGCCATATTCGATAAGGCCAAGACCTTCAATCATCGACTGGTGGTTTACTGGACCGGGTACCCCAAGTTCTACGACTTGTCGACCACAGACTGCGATGATTGCCGCTTCTGGATTGGATACGAGTATTGGAACTGGAAAGGCGAGCTCATGACGCAAGAACTGCGCAACAGGCTGAACAATCTTGCCGTCAGGCTCAACGGCGTCATCAGGACCGCGGTTAATGACTGGAATAGGGGCAAGCCGTATCCGCAAGTCGCCTTTGTCGACATCGACAATGATCGGAGCGTCTATGCCGGCCGCCGCTTCTGCGAACCTGGCGTCAAGGAGCCGCTCGATAGCAACCTGCAGAACAGAGTAGCCTTCTTCTACCAGCGAGGACCCGACGACGTTCCCACCGACGTACCGCTGCACGCGCCGTCGAAGGGCACAGCCAGCGGCTGGCCGATCATCACCATCAACTCCAACACGTGCAGAAATACGAGCTTGGTGGGCGCCGAGCATGCCATCTGCGACATGGCCATCGAAGCCGCGGCGAACAGCAGCCAGCTCGATAAGCTGCGCACGTTCCTGACCAACAACGGCGACGGCGACTCGACGGTGACGCTGAATAGCGATGGCTCCATCGGCATCACCGAGGTGGACGTCAAGTACGCCAAAATGTATCACCCCAAGGCGCGGGCGAACCTCGCCATTGCGCGGTCGCTGGTCACCATACTCAGGGACAACTACGGGAAGCGTTGTCCTTGGGAAGTAGATTTCGTCAAGGCAGTAGCTAGGCCATGTAAGCGAGCTGTATTCCAAGGCCATTCTAAGGAGCAAGGGAGTATTTAGAAGATAGACTAAAAGCTTGGGACACCTATAATACAGTCTTCCTCCAAAAGTCCCCAATTCCATTGTTTTTTAGTATATTTAATTTGACTCGCCGCTGCCGTGGTAGAGGACGAGATATCTGAGCCAGGTTATTAGTTCAATTCCTCGCAATCCCCACACAACTGGAAAAGCGAACCTGGTGGCTTCCGGTATCTTCTGGCTCCCTTTTGTGTCGGCGATGGAAGTGGTGCGTCAACCCCGCATCCGGAATACCGCTCCCACAGGCAGAGGAATGCTCAGTTGCTAGTACAAGTTGGTTGGTACAAATTTCTATTATCCTCGGCTACGTCTGCTACTGCCTGCTTCCCCCCCGTCTGGCAGCTGACCTTCCGTTTCAACTATCCACAGGGGAGCCAAATGAATTGTATTTGTTCCAGACGTAGCACCCTCGAAGCATGTTTGAGGAGTTAATGCTCGATTTTGGCTATCGAATATTCCATATTCCTTCCGCATATACTTTATCACTACTCGCTTCAGCTCTGATGGCTCAGAGGGATCCACCATGAGCGTTTGTTTTAGCCGCCACTCTCCATTTTCGAACACCTTGGATTTTATGCCAACTTTGTCTCGCGTCAGTCCTCCACCTGGTTGTTTGGTCTATGAGTGTGTAAGCACAGCGAGGCGTGACTTCGTCCAAGCTCCATACCTGTGAGTGCTGTTTACTAGGACGTGCCTGCTGGTCATGGTGTGGCTGTTCTTCCGCCCGTTCATCCAGCGCCGTTCCTTGGTCTTCCTTTGGCGGCCCTTCTACTTGCCTTTCACCCTCCAACTGCTCTTCGGGCTCTCCGTCAGAGTCGATCGCAGTCCGTATCAAGTTCTCTAAGCCTACTCTCCCGTCTCGTTTGCTCCGCCCTTGCTCCGATCCGGCACTGGAAATCACCTCGTCCGAAGTGCGCAACTGCTCCTCCTTAGGGGAGACCGACCCCGCCCTTACTTGTCTAGGTTCCGCACGGGTTAACTTGGAGTTAGAACCCTGGCTTTCCGCCGTAGCAAGCGATTCTAGCGTGGATTGCTACTCCTTCTCTATAGCTTCAAGGCTCTCTATTCTTGATTGGCATTCCCTCTCCTGCTCGGTAACTCTCTCGAATTTCGCCTGGAGTTGGTCCAAACACACCCCAAGCTGGTCGATTCTCCCCCGCAACTCCAATTTTTGCGCGACAAGCTTGTCGACAACCGACTTGTGCTCATTTTCTGTTCTTGCCCACGATTCAGTTCGTGCCTGTTCATCTTCGCTCAGTTGACGAGCATTATCTAACAACTCTGCCACCACTGCCTGCAGTCTTCCCTCTTCCGCTTCGAGTTGCTCTATCGACGCCTTCTTTTCGCGCTCACTTCCCGCGAGCTGATCCAGCGTGCTTTGTTGCTCAACCGTTTGTAACCTTAGTTGATCGAGTATTCTCCGGCTCTCCTGCTCGACGTCGGAAAGTTGCTTGAGTCTGGCCGTTTGGGTTTCCTCGTCCCTGAGAGCCTGCTCTCGCCGGCCAGTAGCGAGAAGATCAAGTCGTATCTCTTCGCCGAGGTTGTGTTGCGTCTGCTCCAGTATGCTAATTATAGTCCGTCGCTTCTCTTCATCGACTTTCACCGAGGACCTTGGCAGTGATGGAGACTGGTTCGATTATATAACGCGCTATATTACGTGAACTTGTAGAGACCTTCCGTACTGGATGGTTGAGTCCTTTAAAGCGCGAAGCGATAGTGACCGCGGTTTTCGGATGGAACGGTTCGAATGACGGCGACGATGAATTTGCCGGGTGCAAGATCTGCGATAAGTTCCACAGAGCCCCTGAGACGCCCCTGACGGCCCGTACCGCGTCATGCAAGCTAGCAGGTTACCGTAACGCTCAGGGGGCTGACAAGGATACCGTCACGCCAAGGGCCGGCGCGGATTGGTCCTACTTCTGGCTGGGCCCACAAGGGTGCCCCATTACCCCCATTGCCTAGCTGGCCTAGCAGCCCTTCTCGTCGTACAAGGTGCCTCACTGCATCCTGATGCCGACTCTGTGCCTGAGATAGGGCATCGCTCAGGCGTCCATGGCTGCATGTCGCAACTTCGGTGATCTGCTGGCTACGCGCTTCTTCCTTGGCCTGTTTGAAGCCGGGTGCTTGCCGCCGTTCAGCATCTTCACCAGTCAGTGGTACAGGCGAGCCGAGCAGCCGCTGAGGGTGGCGACGTGGTACAGCACAAACGGGCTCGCGACAATGGTTGCTGCAGCCATTTCCTTCGGCCTCGGTCACCTCAAATCAGACCTTCTAAAGGAGTAGCAGATGTAAGCATTCGTCTCAAGACTCTTCAGCACCGTCCGCATATTGACTCATGTCCTCTAGAATCTTTTGTTTGTTGGCGCCATCATCATCATCTCGACCCCTTTTGTCTACTGGAAGCTCGACAATAACATCCCCTCCGCCCGCTTCCTCACCAAGGAAGTAAAGGTCCAAGCCATCGAGCGACTGCGGGCCAACCAGACGGGAACCGGCAACCGCGAGTTCAAGTGGAAGCATCTCGTCACGATGGCCCTCGAGCCCAAGACATATCTCTGGATTAGCATAGCTATGTTACTCAACGTCGGCGCCAGCGTCACCAACACTTTTGGCCCGCTCATCCTCAACGGCCTCCTCTCCGACAAGTACTAGACTAGCTTGCTTAATATTCCCTTTGGAGCCTTGTAGGTGATTGTCATTCTGTCTGGCAGCTACCTTGCGCAAAAGTGCAAATTAAAGGGCGCTGTCCTCGCCATCTTTATAGTGCCCGTCGTGGCGGGCCTGGCTGTGCTCTACTCGGTCAAACGTGATGCCTCTGCCAAGGCGCCTCTTCTCGTCGGATATTACCTACTGGCCTTCCAGTTTAGTGGCAACCCACTCATCGTGACTTGGATTGTCGGTAATACCGCTGGTACGACCAAGAAGTCAGCCATCATGAGCATGTACAACGCGGCCAGCTCCGCGGGCAACATTATCGGTCCGCTCCTCTTCAACGACAAGGATGCGCCCGCCTACAAGCCTGGTCTGCGGGCGTGCTTGGGCATTTTTAATGCCCTGGTGATAGTTGTATTGCTTCAGTGGGCTAACTTGGTGTTCCTCAATCAGATGCAGAAGAAGCGCCGTTTGCGCAACGGAAAAAAGGCAAAGTCGTGGACCACTCGATGCAGAACCACTCTAACGAGGAAGCGCAGCCGACTTCAAGCGATCAAGGAGTCGATTTTGTTGAGATAGAACCGAGGCTGGGGGAGAAGGCATTCCTGGACTTGACGGATCGCGAGAATAACGAATTTATTTACAGTTACTGGCATAGCAGCGCTGTTATCTACTAACACAGAATCTCCAGATTAACCAAGAGCCTCGGGTACATCTATAACTTCACTACCATGCACGCTATAACTCCTATGTGCCCCCCCCCCCCCCCCCTTACCATAAACCCTATAACTATAAAAAAGCTCCCTTAATCTACTTCTGAACCTCTTCTTATTTATCCTAGCTAGGAGGCTCTTTCTTATCCTTGCCGAGTGGAGTCCAATCTAATCCAAAACTAGCTAGACACGCTATAACGCATGCTGCGGTAGGGAAGTACTGATTATGAACAAGAGTTAGCATTTACGAGCAGCTGTAAGATACAGGTGTAATCACGTACAAACATCTCCGTTACGGCTTGATTATACGCCTTTAGGAAGCCCTGGAATTGCTCTGGCTGTATGAGCGGCCGGACGTTAGTGGCGCCGACCTCCAAGACCATGGTGGCGTTGACGTCTGGGGCGTAACGATGGAGAAGAACGGGCAGCTGGTTGCCGAATATGGTCTGAGAAGCCGAGACGGAAACGGCAGTGCCGAGCTGCAGGAAGAGGTTCAGGGCCGACATGCATACGGCTTGCTGGTTGAGGGGGACAAGCTCTTGTACAGAGCTGATTGGCTATGATCAGAATAGCTTTAGTAGCCGATTCGGACCAAGTTAAGGTAAAGAAGGGCATATTGCAACTTACGACCTGGAAAGCAAAGCCACGTCCAACACTGGTGAAGATTTGGTAGCCAACCCAGCGGCCTACCGAAGTCTCCGGAGCGAGCGTAGTGTAGAGACCAGAGCCGATGCTGGCGATGATGCTGCCGACAATGGCCCAAGGTGGCAAGTAGCGTAGCTTGCGCAAGAAGACCCCAAACGTGATCAGAGCCAACACCATTGACACCAGCGACGGCAACAAGTGGACGGCACTCGCGCTAGGGCCATCGCCCTTGACAGCCTGGAACCAAAGCGGCAGGAAGAAGGGCAGGGCCTGCGAGGCGCCGCCCTGGAGGAATATGACGATGCTGCCGAAAGAGATGCAGCGCCGGGTCATGCAAGACGGCGGGATGAGAGCGTCTTCCCCCTTGTACCACACCCATCCGCAGAACACGATGGTCGCGCCGGAAGCGCCGCAGAGCAGTCCAATGATGGTGGGAGCGGACCAGGTGAACTGAGCCCCGCCCCAGGTCAAAGCGAGCAGCAACATGACGACAGCCGCCACAAACAGGATGAAGCCGATCGGGTCGATGGTGCGCGGCAGCTTCTTGAGGGCCGTGGCAAAGGGAGGCTTTTCGGCTTGTTCGGGTATTCTCATGATCCACACAATGAGGATGATGGCGCCGCCCACGGGCAACAGCATCCAAAAGCCTGAGGACCAGTTCATCAGCAGACAGACACCAGAAATTTTTATCGCGAGTGGTAAAGAGCTAGTGGAGGATTGGCCGCGAAGTGAATTCACGAGCTGGGGACAATAGGCAAGAAAAGAACTTACACCAGCGCCAGCCTACCCGGGCCGTCACCACTCCCGCAATGATGGGCCCCGTCATGGACCCTACCGAGATCATGGAGATGGCGAGAGCAGACGCGAGGGGCCGGATCTTGGGATCGCAGACGCAGGACATGATGAGCATGCAGCCGCTGAACTGGCCCGCGGCGCCGAGCCCGTTGACGGCCCGGCCGACGACGAAGACGTGGCTCGTCTTGGCCAGGGCGCAGATGACGAGGCCGGCCTCGAAGACGATGATGAAGGCTAGGTAGACGTGCTTGATGCGCAGTTGCTCGTACAGCTTGCCTACTACAGGAGTGAGGGCGCACCTGGTGGATTGCGTATTATTAGTTGGGACACTCCCTCTTTCCCCCATTATTGTCCATCCATGTTTTGCTAGGGATTTCTTCCTCCTTTTTTTCTTTTTCCTTTTTTAGCCGCTGGCTTTCTAGAGATGACGACGAGACAAGAAGAAAAAACCATGAAAGAACTTACAATGGCAGCACGTACGCCGATTCGTACCACGAAATGTCTGCAATAGTGCGAAACTCGTTGGTCAGAGTAGGGATGACCGTCGATAACATGGTAGACTCGAGCGCCAGGAGGTAGATTCCCAAGTATAAACCCCCGAGAAGCAGCCAGAGGCGCGGCCCATGGAGAAGTAGAGACTCTTGCGAAGCCTCAAGCGGAGGCTGCTCAGAGGATGGTTCCTGCTGCTGCTTCTCATCGGCGATGTTGGGCAAGGTGGTCGCCGACGTATCGCTGGCTGCTGCGACGCCGGCGGTAGCCTCCGTCTTCTCCTGCATAGCTGGAGGATCGGGTCGGTGTTGCGTTTCGTGTTTTGCGAGCTGGGGCTTGGCTTGGTGAAGCAAGTCGAATCGGACGGGCAGATATAATTTATTCGTTTTCCGGTGGTGCGAATTAAATTGATGCCTTGAGGATGGGGCCCTCATACGCGCTGCTGCGGCCGGCGATGCTTTATTTGCCTCTTCTGCGTCGCGTCGTTGTTATTTACCCCCTGATGTTGGGTTACAGTCAAAACAACGTAAGCCTGGGGAGCAAATCAGAGGCCACCCTGTCTGGGTTGGTTCCTGCGGGTCATTTTAAGGCAACCCTTAAGCGGAGCCCCCCTAAATTAGCCTGGAATGTGAATATTGAGACAGAGTACGATGAGATTGTCCTCACTTATGCCTTCCTGACCTGATTGTCCTTCTCGCTCGCTGTTCTCGGTGCAGTGACTGCGTACGACCGACATTAGAGCAAACCTCGCTCGCGATTTCAGGTCCTGAATGTCTTTCCGTTCTGCGCGACGCGCAGTATTAGCGCCCCAAAAGTCCCGAGGATTGAGGCTAGTGCTTTGATGAGGCTTATCCCGTCCTGTCATCCTGCGTGACTGCCTAAAATGGAGATGGCCGAACGGAGGGTGCCTAATTCGATTTGCTGCTTGATGAGTGTCTCTATTGGTTGCTTGGGCGCCCCTGGAGCTATCCTCTTTAAGCTGGGCCACCACAGTAGTCTACCCGCCCTCGACTCCAGTGTACTAGGATCGGGGGACCGTGCCGGATAATGCGATTCTTGCGGTTCTGCTATAGCTCCCTTTCTGTCAACCTAGGGTATCTTAGAGATCAGCTTGTTCAAGGTTATCTGTAGGTATTAGAGCAGCAGAAGAAGACGAGAGGAACTAACTAGAAAAGAAGAAAAGAGACTGAAGAAAAGAAAAGAAAAGAAAACACATCGCCTTCCCAATGGCTATCGAAGACAGCCTCTCCAACCTCGAACGAGCTTTCCAGGCTAAGACGATCCAAGATTTCATCAAGCATGGCATGTGCCTTGATAGCCCTTCGTTTGGCTTTCCATCAGAAGAAGGGGGATATGTCTACTATTCTCCTGAATGGATTGGCATGATGACCGATAGGGCTATCCGCATCTATCGCACACAAGGCATGCCCGTTCGTCGCAGCACGAGCAGCCCTATCGTATCTGGGTTGTGCATGTCGTCGACGATTGACTCCGTCATCTCGTTTCTGGCCCTCGTCCGGATGGGCCACATTGTGCTGATAGCCGCGCCCACCTTTGCCTCGGCGAATGCCCTCGAAACCCTTGTGCAGGAGTCCGGTTGCGAATTCATGGTCAACGCCATCGAGGGCCAGAATTACAAGGCCATACAAATGGCGACAAAGGAGCAGCTAGCTCAGAAGGAACCTTCTGGCGATGAGAACGGAGAAGAGGACCACTACTCAACGAGCACGGTAGTCCCCGATGCAGATGAATCAGCTATCATAATGCACTCTTCGGGCACCACAGGCCGGCCCAAACCCATTGGCAAAAGTCATATCGCGCTGATAACCATGCTCCGTCACATGTCTACGGCCATGCATGACAAAGACGTCTTCATCGGCTCATGGATGCACTGGATGGCCGGCGTGTGCATGATGCTCTTCGCCTTCGTCAAACCTGGTGGCCGCACCTGCTGGCCCGGCGAAGAGTTCCCGTCCCCGGCAGAGTCGGTCAAGGCAATGCTGCTCGAGACGAAGCCCCATGTGGTTTCGGCCAACGCGGCCTTCCTCATCCCGGCCAGTGAGACAGCCGAGGGCATCGACGCCCTCAAGCGCTACATACTAGTCGCCAATCTCGGGGGCGTGCTGCCGCCGTACGTTGCCAGGCGGCTAACCCAGGCGGGAGTCCGTCTGGTGACCGGGTACGGCATGACTGAGCTGCCCCTCGGGCTCGACTCAATGGCAAGTGTCGGCGATGCACTCTACTGGGACTACATCCAGCTCAACGAGTCCATCGCGTCGCACCTGCATTTCCGGCCGCTCACTGAAGACGAAGGCAATAACAAAACCTCCACTGGTGGTGGCTGTGGCGAGCAGCTGCTGTATGAGCTCGTCGTCAGACCTACTCTCCCAGCGCTGGAGAAGCGGTGGGCGAACGCGCCCGACGGATCGGTGCACACGGGCGACATCTTCGTCAAGCATCCGACCAAAGACCGCTATAGGTGCTTGGGAAGGATGCGGGACATGATTCGCGTCACCCCCAACACCACGGACGTGCTAGAACTCAGGACCAGGCCTTACGAGGACGCCATCGAGAACGCGCATCGGGAGCGCCTTGACGCAGCCGTCTTTTTCGGCGATGAGCGGACCAAGCCCGGAATCCTCCTTTTTGTGAAACCCCTGGCCGAGAGACAGTCTCGGCCCAAGATGTGCTCGAAGCCGTATGGAGCACCGTCGAGCGCGAGCTTCCAGAGCTGTTGTCCTTTCAGTTGGCCAAGAACATGCTCGTCGTGATTCGAAATGCCACCGTACCTCGGACGGCCAAGGGCGAAGTTATGAGAGCGCAGGCGTCTTTATTGTTCAGTAATTATATTGACTCTGCGTACATGTGAGAGCCGTTTGCTCTGCTTTGCAAATTCCTCAATAGCCGTAATACAGAGTCTTTCCGTTGGAGGTGTCTCATTTCACAAAGAACCCCCC